>OY979709.1:19444914-19523914 GCA_963855925.1 Inga laurina
ACTTGTTCAAAAAATGGTTCATTAGACCCAATGTGTCACCATGGTGAGCTCCAGTTTTGTTTGTTAAAAAGAAAGATGGGAGTCTACGTTTATGTGTTGATTATAGAGAATTGAAGAAGATTACTGTCAAGAATAAGTACTGTAACCCCCTGCCTTTAACCACGTAATTATATTTCAATATCACATAATTAAATTGGTTTAGAGACCGTCGGATAGCTTAAACGCATTTCAAATTCCTACACTATGGTAGGGTTTTCATCAAAAACTCTTCTCTATCCTGGTCTCAATTTCAAAATTCGAATATAATTACCTGTGCAGTTAGTTTACATTCACACACATCAGAGTGTATAACCAAATCCCCGGCAACTCCCGGGTTCTATACATATATAATATGAGGGTTTAAAAGTCTCCACTAGGGGATTACATAACCAAAATCAACAGTAATATTTACATCTCCAAAATATACAGTAATCCCAAGTTCAAAAGAAGACAACCAACACCCTACTATCAAACATACCCCGAAGGGGTTCTAATTGCTCCGGGTTGCCCGCTTCTCTTTAGCGCCACTAGCCCTGTCTGAAATGTTAGTCATTGGAAAGAATGAGATTCAAGAGAATCCCAGTAGTAACAAATCACTTATACAGTGCATAAACACAAAGCATATAAGGTCATGTTAGCAGCATCACAATGTAACGTGGTTCATACCACAAACGACAGCACTCATGGCTGTAAACTCTAAGTGTCAGCTTTCACTGTGATCACAAAGCATCACAATGTCACAATGTCACAATGTATTCTCAATGCACGACAAACATACATACAATGTTTCACATAAAGTATAAGAGAGAAGTCACTACCTGGTTCTTTCCGAACGTGCTCTGGCACGGGTCGTTCACGAACAGGGCAAATATCGAATCCTACAATTCCAAATGCACCATTTAGACACTTCCATAGTGTTTCTTGGGGTTATATGAGTCTATACTGAAAATTTACAAAAATGCCCCCGGGGACCCGGCCCGGGCCCGCCGTACCCGGTCTGGTTGCACTTTTCCCGAAATTCTAATCTGGGCTATCCTAACATATTTCCACCCAAGGAATCCATTTCCGGACTCAGAATTATCAAATTCAATGTTAAATTAGAAATTTACCCTTGGCAGCCCCACTTTAAGGGTTTTAGGGGCGTTTTCGTAATTATGCTTTTTCGGCCTTTTCTGAAAAAGTGACCAACTGTAACCCCACCTAATTTTCGCCCCTAAACTCAATGGAACCATCAAATCATTGAAAATCCAACTCTAAGACCCATTTCTAGAGCTGGCCGAAATTTATGAGTTCTCCGGGGAAAATCGGGGTTTTACGATTTCAGCTCCATAAACGCGTTTCTTTCTACTCCTAACCACTTTATTAACCATTACATTAGGTTACAACTAACATTAAGACCCAATTTGGGCAGCATAACCCCTAGGCCATATCATTTCCAAACTTTAAAACCAATGGCAATCCGGTGAAATTTCACCGATTAAATTGCCCACAACAGCCAGAATAAGCAATATACGAAAGTTTAGAAGTTACCTCAAGCTGCCACTAGCTTTTCCCAAATTTGGCTGAACCCTAGCCTCTTTGAACCATGAAATTCTTTGCTTCAAAACCTTAAAGAATAAAGAGGAGTAGCTTAAAGTCGGAGTTATACGCGTTAGGAGCTAAATCGTCGGAGAAATCGGCTTACCTTGTGAGATTTCTTCCCTTTCTCTCTCTAAACTCTCTCACCTTCTCTCTGTTGTTTCAGGTCTGGACCAGCACGAAAATGGCTGGAGAAGGAAGGCTGATGGTATTTAATATCATATATTATATGATATTTAATTATTGATTAATTTCCAACAATTTCGGATTTTTCAGAAATTCTGGCAGATTTCTGCCCAAACTTTGAAAAATCATAACTAATTCTAGAAAAATTGAATTGGAGTGATTCCAAAGCCTATGGAACCCTTATTGAGTCTAATTTTAAGGAAAAATATATAATTTTTCTTCATGGAATCACAAGATTCCCAGAATTTCAATCTTTGCATGCTGTTCCAGAAAATAATTAATTTCTCTGAGCAAATTTCAAAAATCCATAACTCTTAACTCAAAAATCAAAATGATACAAATTATATGTCAATTGTGAAGCTTGACATGTGAACTTTAAGACTGGAAAATTTCAGAATTTTTAGACACCATTTGCATATTTGAAACGTCCATACAAATCGGCTGCCCTTTACAGAGTTTTCAACTTTTGCACAATTGTTCCCAATGGTTCCAATTTCACAATAAACACTTTCCCCACACGAATTTTCACAAGGAATCCATTGGAATCATTAAAATATCCAAATTCACATCACACATTCTCCAAAAGTGTTTATTCAACAATAATTACATCCACTTTTGAAGTCATTAGCCCTTAATCACTTTTTGGGATATTACATTTCTCCCCCGTAAAATAAATTTCGTCCTCGAAATTTGTCACACAACTTGAGCCATAAACTCTGGATAACGTCTTCGCATATCCACTTCCACTTCCCAAGTTGCTTCCCTCTAAGTCATTCCCTTCCAGATCACCTTCACAAATGGAATGCTTCGGTGTCTGAGCCGTCGTTCTTCTCTATCAATGATCTATTCTGGCTCTATCGCATATGTGAAGTTGTCTTGTAACTCAACTTCTTCATATTCAACAATGTGAGATGGATCCGGTTGGTACTTCTTCAGTTGGGAAACGTGAAACACATCGTGGAGTCTGCTCAAGTTTGGGGGTAGGGCTACTTGATAAGCAACAGGCCCAATCCTCTCAAGGATTTCAAAAGGGCCTATGTACCTTGGGCTCAGCTTCTTTCGCTTGATAGCTCTCCCGATGCCAGTGACTGGTGATACTCTCAGAAATATATGATCACCAACCTTAAACTCTAGAGGTCGTCTCCTCTGATCAGTGTAGCTTTTCTGTCGACTCTGCGCTGCAAGAAGCCTCTTACAAATAATCTGAATTTGTGCTGAGGTTTGATCAACAAGATCCGGTCCATACAGCTTCCTTTCTGATAACTCATTCCAACATAAAGGCGATTGGCCTCTCCTTCCATACAATGCTTCATACGGAGCCAACTGAATGCTCGCATGATAGCTATTGTTATAGGCAAACTTAGCAAGTGGAAGAAAGCGATCCCAATTCCCTTTGAAGTCTAGAACACAGGCCCGTAACATGTCTTCCGGCGTCTGGATTGTCCTTTCTGACTATCCATCAGTTTGAGGATGATAAGTCATGCTAAATCTCAATTGAGTACCTAGGGCCTCATGCAATGCCCTCCAGAATCTCGAAGTAAATCGGGGATCTCGGTCAGAAATGATGTTCTTTGGTACACCATGAAGTTTCATGATTTCTTGAATATAAATCTCAGCTAGTTTATCTGGAGAGTAACCAGCATTTATCGGTATGAAATGCGCCGATTTTATTAACCGGTCTACAATTACCCAGATCGCATCATAACTCCTGATTCTGGGCAATCACACCACAAGGTCCATGGTCACACTTTCCCATTTCCATTCCAGAATCTCAGGACTTTGCAGCAAACCAGGCGGTCTCTGGTGCTCAATTTTTACCTTCTGACAAGTGAGACACCTCACTACATATTTCGTCACATCACTCTTCAAACCCGGCCACCAATACATAGACTTCAGATTATGGTACATTTTGGTCATACCAGGATGAAGAGTATAACGGCTCTTGTGCGCCTCATCTAAAATTTTCTGTCTCAACTCCGCCTTAAATGGAATGCAGATTCTCTTTTGATAGCGAACCAATCCACTAGGCAATAGATCATAGCCCTGAGCTTCTCCTCGTTTAATCCGAGCTAGATCACGCTGTATCCAGCCATCTTGCCTCTGAGCTTCTTCAATCTCAATTCTCAAGTCACTTTCCTCTTAGGAAATAGTATAATTGGCACAGAGGATCTGATTTGACAGATTCAAATCACAAAAATCCGCTATTAACTTCCCCTCTTGAATCATCATTGCTGCCACCAACACTATCTTTCGACTAAGATCATCTGCGACTACATTTGCTTTACCCGGATGATATTTGATTTCCAGGTTGTAGTCCTTAAGCAACTCCATCCACCGTCGCTATCTCATATTCAATTCTCTCTGATCATACAAATATTTGAGACTCTTGTGGTCGCAGTATAGTTCTACCATCACACCATACAGATAATGCCTCCAAATTTTCAAGGCAAATACAATGGCCGCAAGCTCCAGATCATGTGTACGATAATTCATCTCATGAGGTTTGAGGTGTCGAGAGGCGTAGGCCACCACACGTCCCTGCTGCATAAGGACACACCCTAATCCCTGCTTACTCGCATCACTATACACAATATAGGTCAAGCTGGGATCAGGTATAATCAACACAGGTGCCGTAGTCAACCTCTCTTTTAACTCCACAAAAGCATTTTTCACAATGTTCATCCCACACAAAAGGCTGATCCTTCCTCATGAGCTTGGTCATCGGCAAAGCAATACGTGAGAAATTCTGAATGAATCTCCGGTAGTAACCAGCAAGACCCAGAAAACTGCGTACCTCTACCTTAGATTCTGGCCTTTTCCAGTCCAGTACTGCTTCCACTTTACTAGGATCTACAGAGACCCCTTCTTGGGAGATAACATGGCCTAGGAACTTTACTTCCGATAACCAAAACTCGCATTTACTCAATTTGGCATAGAGCTGCTTCTCACGCAATGTATTCAATACAATTCTCAAATGATGCTCATGCTCTTCTCTACTCTTAGAGTATATCAGAATATCATCAATGAATACCACAACGAATTGATCCAGATATTGTCGAAAGATACGGTTCATGTAATCCATGAAAACCACAGGTGCATTGGTTAGCCCAAATGGCATCACCAAGAACTCATAATGATCATACCTGGTCCGAAAAGCAGTCTTTGGAACATCTTCTGCTTTCACTCGTAGCTGATGATACCCTGACCTTAGATCAATTTTTGAGAATACACACAAACCGGATAGTTGATCTAAAAGGTCATCGATTCGGGGAAGAGGGTACTTGTTCTTGATAGTAATCTTATTCAGTTCTCTATAATCGATACATAGACGAAGACTCCCGTCTTTTTTTTTCACAAACAACACTGAGCTCCCCAAGGTGACACACTGGGTCTAGTAAACCCTTTCTCTAGCAAGTCTTCTATTTTTTTCTTTAACTCAGCCATTTTGTTTGGGGCCATACGGTACGGGGCCTTAGATATAGAACCAGCTCCAGGCACAATGTCAATGGGAAACTGAACTTCCCTTTCTGGAGGTGGATGTATGGGATGATCTAACATATAAGGTCACACCTGACTAAATCAAAGATCAGTAGGAGAAATAGCTCAGACATGGGATTATCCTGTTCATAAAGGTTGTTTGGAAGGGATTATCCCCTAGAGAAGCAATATAGGATACATAGGAAAGTATGCAAAACTGTTACCCGAAATTTATGAGCATGAACATGTAGCAAATTTTGGGGATGAAATTTATTTAAAGGGGGGAGAGCTATAACATCCCAAAATTCATCCACTAAAAATCCCATGTATATTTATTATGATAAATGGAATAAAATGGTGAATTTTGGTGCCATTGGAATGACAAAAAAAAGCCCTACGAGAGGCTACATGAGAATTGGGCCAATATAAGACATTAAGCATAATTTTTGTCTTCCAAAAAGTCTATTCTTAAAGCCCAAAATAATGAATGAAAGAACATAAGTCTTGGGCTAAATTAATTATGTTTTTTGGCCAAATATAAAGGAAAAGAAAGAAAGCCCAAATTAAAAGCAAAAATGTATGGGCAAAATGGTCATTTGGCTAAATAAAAATTAAAAAACCAATATTTTTCCCTTCCAACATGGTCTTAGACTTCCAAAAGTAAGAAGCAAATGGAATGAAAATTTGGGATAAATATGACAGGAGTGGAGGAATTTTGGCCAAGTAAAAGATGTTGGAAAAGTCAACAATTGTAGGCAAATATTGTAATATTTGAGGAGGTAAATTGAGATATTTCAAGAGCTCATTATCCCTTCCAATGGGCCATTATTTTCGTCACTTTTGGGCAAGAGGAAAAGGGAATTAATGATTGAAAAACAAATGCCACAAGTTGAAGTTATACAATATTTGCCTACAAGTTGAAAAGTCAAAAATTGTCAGCAAATGTTGTAATATTTGAGGAAGTAATATTATGATATTTCAAGAAGCTTATTTATCCTCTTCCAAGGCCATTATTTTGTCCAAGTAGAGAGAGGAAGGAGAGAGACCAAGTTTTAAAAAAAGATTAAGGTGGCAAAGTAAAGGTAAAAACATGTGATGAAAATTGTAATAAAAAATATCAACAAAGGAGGTGGAATGGATATTTCATGATATTTCATGAGGCCATTTTCTCCCTTAAAGAGATCATCTTACATCCAAGCAAGAGGAGGAAATAAAGAAACAAAGTTAATTCAATTAAACTTAACCATGGTTGGCCCTTTTAACTCACAACTTTACAAGGAGCCATAAGAAGGTGACATGTGGATTTTTATCTTGCTCTTTAGTGATTTTCGGTCAAGCATATTAAATGGTTGAACCTAGATGATTTAAACACATAATACTCTCTCACACACACACACAAAGAAGGTTGGCTAAGGTAAAGAAAGGAAAGAGAAAGTGAAGCTTGAAGAATAAAGTCACAAGGTGAACTTCTAGCTCCAATTTCACTTGGTAAATCACCTCTTATGCTCAAAACCTCTTAGTAAACATTGTTCCTCTTGCTAAGATCTTCAATTCTATGGTTCTTGTTTTTCAAGAGGAGGTGTTTTGTGTGGTCAAGGAAGAAGCAAAGTTTGAGGATAAAAGAACAACCTAGAGAAAATGCTAGAGGTGAGTAAGAGCTTCACTTTGAGCTATATATTATGTGTATTGGTTAAGAATTTTGGATTGTGAATTTTTGACTGAATTTTTAGTTATGCCATAGTTTGGAGGTTTTATTGTGTTTTGATTGTACAAATGGTGTCTTGTGGTGTTTTATGAACATATGGAACTAGTTGGAAGCTTATATTAGAAGTTTGGTAATTGTTGGGTGGCATGTCTAATTTCTGGTTTGAATAAGGCACGACCAAGGAATGGTAATTTGACCAATTTGATGTTACCATTATATTCTACATGAAAAACTATGTGGGAATGGTCTTTTGTTAAAAATTTTGGATCATTGGATCCAAATTCTTAAAATTTGAAAGCTGCTGCCAATTGATGTTTTTGCATGGCAGTCTTGTTACATGTGTTTTCGGATAATCAAATGGTATCCAATGAATGTGAAAATTTCTAGTATAAAATTTGATATATCAAGCTCTAATTTGATATGTAATTTGTCCTATTTAGATGAGTATGTTAAGAGTTATGATTTTTTGAAGTTGGACCTGGAAAACTGTAATGTTGTGGTGGCGGTGTGCACACAATGTTGATACTAGAATTCTGTGCACATAAATGGTTAAAGGAAATACTTTTCCTTAAAAATAAACTTAATAAGGGTTTCATAGCCTTTAAAACCACAGCAATTGGACAATTGTAAATAAAGTTATCAATTTTCAAAGTTTAATGAAAATTATGGCAGATTTAGTTAATGTGCAAAAATAAAATGTAATGGCAAAAATGTAACTACCTTGAACTCTAAAGGTAAAGATAACCAACAAAATAAGTTTAGAATAATACTTGAGTGAGTAATAACTCAATTGTTGTAAATTTGGAATTTTATAAACAGACAGTTGTGCCCGAGCTGGATCAAGATAGTTAGACAGTTAGGCGAAAAAAGGGATTCCATATAGTAACTTTATCTTTCATACACTATGTGAATTTGTATATGCTTTGTGTATGTCATCTTCTGTGATATGTATAATGCACTTTCTAACTGGTGAGGGGAAATCACAAGTACCATCCAAGGGGAAAAGCCCAAGTACCCCAACGGCCCCAAAAGGGGATCCAGTTATAAGATACAGTACCAAGAAGGTACATTGCCCAGTTTGTGGTCATGAGCCCTGCTAAGGTACGAAAAAGTAGGGGTTCTAACAGTAGTTAACCCTGAATACATGTGCACAATCCAATGATTAAGCTTTGTAGCGTTATTATTCTGTTCCATTATATGGTACTTCGCATATTTATTTGTCACATTTTATATGACTGATTGTATGTTACTGTTGAGATTCGTTTGAATCTCAACCTTTTTCAATATTTAAAAATATACTAGCAGAAGCTAACTGCTCTATGGGCAAGATGGTAAATACCAGCGTTTGAGGATTCCGGATCAAGAAAGCATAAATGTTGGTTATCGTTAGTTTATTTTGTTTGTTTTAGAGATTGTTTATATTTTTCAAACCCTATAAGGATTTCCTGTATTGTAAACAAGTACTTATTATCAGTATATTTGTGCTATTTCTGTATGTCTGTGATACTATGCCTTTATCACTCTAGCAAATATCAAAATGTTAAGGGGTTTGATTTTTGTTGGTATTAGAGCTAAAAGTGGTCCTGGCAATAGAATAGTATACTAATATGGTCTTGATTATACATAATTGGAAATATGCACAGAAACAGGTATTAAAGGAGTGAAACACCTAGTCTGTGAACTAGCCCTGACAGATCAGCAAATACCCAAAAGGCAGCAAGTAGTGTGATACCGGACTGAGGATGGTCTAAGGATATTGTGAAACCTGAGGAAGCAGGTATGACTAAGGCTAGTGTACAAACCACACTTAGTATTTAGTAGCCGGAGATAGTCAGCATGACTCTATGAACAAGGGCGGCCACAGGGTACCAGTAGTCGAAAGCAGATAGAGCCGGTATCTGCATTTTGGCACAGGTACACAAAAGTTAAACGTGCTCAACCCAGGGAAATCTTAGGATAGGTGACCCCCTGGGAAGTTAAGTTGGTAGGGTTATGAAGACAAGAAGAATAGTGATTGCCTTGAGATTTCTCCATTGCTAATCATCATCTTAGTTAGATAATTTAAAGAATACTTAGAAGCATGAAGATGATGATGTAAGTATTGATTTTAATTTGGAACATTTCTATTGTAGTGTGTACTGCCCAGAAAGGTTCGTTTGATGAGGCTTTAGAAAGTTGAGGCTTAATGGGTTTTTTGAGGTTTCTTCTGCTACATGATAATGTTAGTTAGTTATAACATACAGTACTATATGGTGATTTTTAGTGTGTATGTAGGGTATGATTATGGTAGAATGATCTTTGACTCAATTAATGTTGGGGTTATAGATCTAGCATGAAATTAAGAGTTGGATTGTAATCTAAGAATCAATGTTGAGCCTTAGGTTCATACGAACATTGAAATGGCTCAGAGTCATTTCAGACATAGACTATAGTTAAGAATGCTCGGTGATACTTAGGCATGATCTTGAGATTAAGAAGTAATGAAAGAATGTTATGTGTTGCTTCTTTTCCTAGAATGATATGTTATGATATATGAGTAATGATTTGAGGTAATTTGGGGTATTAAGAGAATGATTTAATGAATAGAATCTTGAAGCCTCTATGAGACAAGTTGAGGCAGAAGAGTGGTGATTATGCCATTTATTGATCTTAGAGGATCCAATCTGATGATACTAAAGGTTAAGGATATGTTTGAATAAGATCTAAGCTGAAATAGTGCTTAGGTCGAAATGTAAAGCAAGTTGCACTATAGTTCTGTTTCATGAAGAAAGTTGAACCTTGTGAACCTTGTGGATGAGGTTGAACCTTTAATAACGTTTTGAGGATATTACTTGAATGCCGTGGAGGTTTGAATAGGCGCGATTGATCCTAATTCTGAGCATGGATATTGGGTATAATTGAGGAAAGTGATTTCTAATCTGTGTGACATTGAGGTTCTAGACTTAGTATCGATATTCTGATCTACTCGAGGAGTAGAGAAGAACATGAGGAGTACCTATGAGTGGTGCTGGGAAATCACATATAAGTTTGGCTTTCATAGCTTAACTTGTTGAATGGTGATTTCTCACAGAATGAGATTTATCAAATCCTAGTAAAATAGACACAACATTGAGTTGAAACAGGCCAGAAAATCCCTTGAATTGACTCTAGGTACGGGTTCTCATAATGGAAATTCAATACAAGTAATGTATGATTCAGGTGCTAGTCATTCATTTATTGTATATGACTGTGTGAAATGGCTAGGCCTAAGTGTACACAAATTTTCATATGGCTTGGTTGCGTCTACACCTACTGGTGTTAGAGTTGTCATGGCCGACGTCCATTTGAATTGCATAGTATATGCCAAGGGACATGAATCAAGAGTAGATTAGATCTATCTACTGTTGCATGGCTTGGAAGTAATCCTTGGTATTGATTGGTTAACGGCAAATAGTGTGTTGCTAGATTGTAGAAACAAAAGGGTTATTTATCCCAATATGCAACCACAAGTCATCACGGAAATCAACCTTAATTTTCTTTTAGTAGCTGAGGCTAAGAAATGTCTGCACAAAGGTTGTTAGGAGTACATAGTAATCTTTTCCATGCAATTAGAAGTTGGAATAACATTTGAAAGTATCCCTTAGTGATGAGTTTCCATAAGTGTTTTCGGAAGATATCAACAGATTACCTTCAAACAAAGAAGTAGAGTTTGCAATTGACCTTAGGTTTAAAGTGGGACCAATATCTAAAGCCCTATATAGAACGGCTCCAAATGAAATGGCAAAATTGAAAAAGCAAATTGAAGAGCTGCTAGAAAAATGGTTCATTCGACTCAGTGTTTCACCATGGGGAGCTCCAATGCTCTTTGTCAAAAAGAAAGATAGAAGCCTACAACTCTGCAGTGATTACAGGGAGCTAAACAAGGTGACCATTAAGAACAAATACTTGCTTCCTAGAATTGATGATTTACTCGATCAATTATCTTGTTCCTGTATGTTTTCAAAAATTGACTTGAGATAAGAGTATCACCAGCTCAAGGTAAAAGCAGAAGATGTACCAAAAACTGATTTTAGGACCAGATATGGCCATTACGAATTTCTAGTAAAATGCTATTTGGGTTGAACAATGCATCTGCCATGTTCATGGACTACAAGAATCAAATTTTCCATCCATATCTGAACCAATTCGTAGTAGTCTTTGTTAATGATATTATGGTATACTCATGGAGTAGTATAGAACATGAACAGCATCTGAGAACAGTGAAGAGGCTAGAGACTATTTTTGAAATATGCAGTTTTTTGGGTCTTGCCAGATATTACAGAAGATTCATATAGAATTTCTCCAGAATAGCTTTGCCTCAAACTAAGTTAACACGAAAAACACAACCTTATATTTGGGACCACAATTGTGAGAAGAGCTTCACAGAGATGAACGTAAATTAACATAAGTACTAGTGTTAACAATCCCCAAATCCACAGTTAACCTTTATTGTCTACACAGATACCAATGGGCATGGATTGGGATGTGTTTTAATGCAGTATGGCCATGTAGTGGTACATGCATCTAGACAACTAAAGCCTCATAAATAGAATTATCTTACACATGATCTTGAGCTAGCAGTAATTGTGTTTGTGCTAAAAATATGGAGACGCTATCTCTATAGGGTGACCTAAAGTTGTACTGTCACCATAAGAGCTTGAAATATTTGTATGATGAGAAAGAACTCAACAAGAGACAGCACATATAGATGAAGCTACTTAAAGATTACAACCTGAAGATAAAGTACCATCCAGGAAAGGCTAATGGAAGCCTTAATATGATCAGAAACTGATTGAGGATTTCATAGATCTTAATCTATCTAATCAGATCATGATTTGTGGCAACAATGTCAATTAGGCTGAGAATGATTTGAGAGCAATAATAGAATAGGCTCAGATGCAGGATAGAAGAGCACAATCTATTTAGGACATGATTGACAAGGCAGAAACTAAGGAATATGACTTGTCACTGAGTAGGTTAGTCATATACAAAAAACGGATATATGTCCCACCGCAAACAAAGCTTAAGCGGCAAATCCTGGATGAAGCACGTAAGAATAGGTATACTTTACACCCAGGAGCAACTAAAACGTATCATGACTTGAAGTTCATGTATTGGTGGCCTGGGATGAAAAGAGACGTAACAAAGTTCATGGCTTGTTGTCTCACCTACAGAAGGTAAAACTTGAGCATCAATGACCATCCGGACTTCTACAAAAACTTGAGATTCCTGAATGGAAATAGGAAAGCATTACTATGGATTTCATGATAGGATTACCCAAGATCAGGAATCATATTGCAATATGGGTAATAGTTGATCAATTCACAAACACATCTCATTTCCTACCCATTAGCATTCATTATTCTCTTGATAAGCTAACAGAGATCTATATCAAGGAGATAGTGCGACTACATGGTACTTTAAAGAACATCATTTAGGATAGAGATCCTCACTTAACTTCCAATTTTTAGAGAGCGTTGCACGAGGCTTTGGGTACCAAGCTCATATTCAGTATAGCATATCATCCTCAGATTGATGGATAGATAGAACAAACAATATAGACATTAGAGGATATGCTGAGGGTGAGTGCTTTAAATTTCAAAGGCAGTTGGGACTAATTCCATCCATTGGCAGAATTTTCCTATAATAACAATTACCACTTGAGCATTCAAATGGCTCCATATGAGGCATTGTATAGACGAAAGTGTCAATTGCCCTTGCGGTGGACAGAATTGTCTAAGAGGCACTTACTTGGGCTAGACATAGTTAATCAGACAACAAAGCAGATCAAGATGATTAAGCAAAGATTATTAACTACTCAAAGCCAATAGAAGAGCTATGCCAACAAGAGGCGAAAACCTTTAGAGTTTGAGGTTGGCAATCCTGTATTTATGAAAGGTTTGCCTATCACAATTATTGGCAGGGCACTGAAAGTGAAGAAGCTCAATCTGAGGTACATTGGTCCATTTGAGATCTTGTCAAAGATTGGGACAATAGCGTACTAGATAGCTTTACCACCAAATCTTAGCAAATTACATGATGTTTTCCATGTTTCACAATTAAAGAAATATCAACCTGGTCCAGCACATGTTATAAAATATGAAGATGTGGATATGCGGGATGATCTGACATATGAGGTCACACCTGACCAAATCATCGATCGGCAGGAGAAATAACTCAAACATGGGAGTATCCTGTTCATAAAGGTTGTTTGGAAGGGATTAGAGAAGCAACATGGGAAACAGGGAAAGTATGCAGAAGCGTTACCCAGAATTTATGAGCATGAACATGTAGCAAATTCTGGGGACAAAATTTATTTAAAGGGGGGAGAGCTGTAACATCCCAAAATTCATTCACTAAAAATCCCATGTATATTTATTATGATAAATGGAATAAATTAGTGCATTTTGGTGCCATTGGAATGACAAAAATAGCCCTACAAGAGGCTACATGAGAATTAGGCCAATATAAGACATAAAGCATAGTTTTGTCTTCCAAAAAGTCTATTCTTGAAACCCAAAATAATGAATTAAAGAACATATCTTGGGGCCAATTAATTGTGATTTTTGGCCAAATAAAGAGGAAAAGAAGGAAGGCCCAAATTAAATGTAAAAATATATGGGCAAAATGGTCATTTGGCTAAATAAAAATTAAAAAGCCAATATTTTTCCCTTCCAACTTGGTCTTGGACATCCAAAAGTAAGAAGCAAAGGAAATGAAAATTTGGGATAAATATGACAGGAGATGGAGGAATTTTGGCCAAGTAAAAGATGTTGGAAAAGTCAACAATTATAGGCAAATATAGTAATATTTGAGGAGGTAAATTGTGATACTTCAAGAGCTCATTATCCTCTTCCAATGGGCCATTATTTTTGTCACTTTTGGGTAAGAGGAAAAGGGAATTAATGATTGAAATACAAATGCCACAAGTTGAAGCATTATAACCAAGCAAAAAAGTGAAGTTTGAAAAGTTAAAAATTGTAGGCAAATGTTGTAATATTTGAGGAGCTAATATTATGATATTTCAAGAAGCTTATTTATCCTCTTCCAATGCCATTCTTTCATCCAAGTAGAGAGAGAAAGGAGAGAGACCAAGTTTTAAAAAAAAAGATGAAGGTGGAAAAGTCAAGGTAAAAACATGTGGTGAAAATTGTAATAAAATAATATAAACAAAGGAGGTGGAATGGATATCTCAAGGGGCCATTTTCTCCCTTAAAGAGTTCATCTTACGTAAAAACAAGAGGAGGAAATAAAGAAAGAAAGTTAATTCAATTAAACTTAACTATGGTTGGCCCTTTTAGCTCATAACTTTAGAAGGAGCCATAAGAAGGTGACATATGGATTTTTCTCTTGTTCTTTGGTGATTTTCAATCAAGCATATTAAGTGGCTCAACCTAGATGATTTAAACACATAACACTCTCTCTCACACACACAAAGAAGGTCGGCTAAGGTGAAGAAAGGAAAGAAAAAGTGAAGCTTGAAGAACAAAGTCACAATGCAAGCTTCTAGGTCCAATTTCACTTGTTAAATCACCTCTTATGCTCAAAACCTCTTAATAAACATTGTTCCTCTTGCTATGATCTTCAATTATATGGTTGTTGTTTTTCAAGAGGAGGTGTTTTGTGTGCTCAAGGAAGAACCAAAGTTTGAGAATCAAAGAACAGCTTAGAGAAAGTGCTAGAGATGAATAAGAGCTTCACTTTGAGCCATATATTATGTTGATTGATTGAGAATCTTGGAATATGAATTTCTGCCCTAATTTTTGTTATGCTAGGGTTTGGAGGTTTTATGGTGTTTTGATTGTACAAATGGTGTCTTATGGTGTTTTATGAACATATGGAACTAGTGGGAAGCTTAAATTAGAAGTTTGGTAATTGTTGGGTGGCATGTCTAATTTCTGGTTTGAACATGGCATGACCAAGGAATGGGAATTTGACCAATTTGATATTTTACCATTGTGTTCTACATGAAAAATTGTATAAGAATAGCCCCTGGTTATGAATTTTGGATCATTGGATCCAAATTCTTAAAATTTGAAACTTGCTGCCAATTGATGTTTTTGTGTGGCAGTCTTGTTGTCATGTGTTTTTGGATATTCAAATGACGTCCAATGAATGTGAAACTTTCCAATATAAAAGTAAATATATCAAGCTTCAATTTGATACGTAATTTGTCTTATTTGGATTAGTATGTTAAGAGTTGTGATTTTTTAAAGTTGGACCTGGAAAACTCGAATGATGTGGTGGTAGTGTGCAAACAATATTTGATACTAGAATTCTGTGCACATAATTGGTTAAAGCAAATATTTTTCCTTAAAAATAGACTTAATAAGGGTTCCATAGCCTTTAGAACCATAGCAATTGGACAATTATAATTAAAGTTATGAATTTTCAAAATTTGATGAAAACTATGGCAGATTTAGTTAATGTGCCAAAATAAAAGGTAATGGCAAAAATGCAATTACCTTGAACTCTAAAGGTAAAGATAACCCAAAAAAATAAGTTTAAAATAGTCATAAATGAGTAACAACTCAATTCTTATAAATTTGGAATTTTAGGACCGGACAGTTATGCCCGAGCTGGATCAGGACAGTTATACAGTTAGGCAGAAAAAGGGATTCTAGGTAGTAACTCTATTTTTCATACACTATGTGAATTGTTATATGTTTTTTGTATGTCATCTTCTGTGATATGTGTAATGCACTCTCTAACTCGGATGGGAAAAGACAAGTACCGTCTAGGGGGAAAAGCCCAAGTACCCCAACGGCCCCAAAAGGGGATCCAATTATGAGATACAACACCAAGAGGGTACATTGCCCAATTTGTGGTCATGAGCCCAATTCAAGTACAGACAAGTAGGGGTTCTAACCATAGTTGGCCTTGAATACATCTGCACATTCCTATAATTATGAGTTTTACAGTGTTATTATTATGTTGCATTATATGGTACTTGGCATATTTATTTGTCGCATTTTATATGACTGATTGTATGTTACTACTAAGATTCGTTTGAATCTCACCCTATTTCAATATTTAAAAATATTCCAGTAGAAGCTAGCGGCTCTAAGGGCACAACAGTAAATACCATCATTTGAGGATCTTGGATCAAGAAAGCACAATTGTTGGTTATCGTTAGTTTATTTTGTTAGTTTTGGAGGATTGTTTATATTTTTCAAACCCTATGGGGATATCTTATATTGTAAACAGGTACTTATTATCAGTATATTTGTACTATTTTTGTATGCCTATGGAACTATGCCCTTATCACTCTAGCAAATATCAAAATGTTAAGGGATTTGACATTTTTTCTCTTTTGCAAATAAAAATTTTCAAAATTTTAAAAGAGAGAGAGAAAGAGAGAGACAGGTTCTTTTCTCAAAATAAACAAATTTGGTTTCATATGAAAAATTAAGGAAAATGCCTTCTTTGAAAAAATAATAAAAATACAAACAAAATAAAAAATTATTTTTCTCAAATAAATTAAATAAAATTTTCTAAAAGACAACAACTAAGCGTCACACCTTTCTATCCCTAATGAATTATGTGGGATTTGTTCCCTCTAAATAGCACATAGGCCCTAAGCTTTTATCCAAGGTCAAGTCCAGCCATGTAAATAAATAATTTGTTTCTCTTTATTTATTTTCTCTTCCTGTAAATAATTTTTTTCTCTTTTGGGTAATTATGATAGAATTAAAAGGCCATATTATTTTTAAATAATTAATTTAGGGTAACCGTTCATAAAAGTGGGTGCTATGGGGTGCCTAACACCTTCCCTACGCATAATTAACTTCTAAACCCTAATTGGTTTTTTAAGACCATTTTTTACTTTTTTTTTAAAAAAAAATAAGGTTTCTGAATTTATCCTTTTTCAAAATTTTGATAGAGGCTCCATATTTTTCAAATTTCAAGCGCTACACTAATGATACAATGTTCATATTACAAGTTGGGGTGTTTACAAGATATTATGTGATGGTGAAGTTCGGGTGTTTACAAGTTATTTTGTGATGGTGAAAGCAATAGCTCTAAAGTGGTGGGTCAAAAGAGCATCTCAGTCTTGGGAATGTTCTTAGAACATATTTGTCCCATCCTTATCAGCCTCCTCACCCCCACCCTTTTCATCAAAATCCTTTGCACTATATAACAAGCTTGCCATAAAACTAATAAGGAACGGCAGTTATTATCTTTTATTATTTATCAACAAATTATTATATATTGTTCAAAAGGGGGGAAAAAGATAATGCGTATAATTAGAAGTAGTTATTATCATATTGGAATCTCATCTAATATATTGATAATCGAATATCATATAGGAATAGTTATATATCACTAAATATATATTTCTTTAAAATCTAAAAGCCGACCTTTTCCCAATAAAACGAATTTTGGAGAAACAGACATGTACATCAACCAAAGATAATTATATACAGTGAAAGACAGAGAAAAAGAATGCTAGAGATGAGAAAAACAAGGTGGAATAGAGTTTGGGATGATCATCTTCGATCAGCAAGAAAATAAAAGGAAGAGAGCCCAAAGATTAATAATATGTGCAGCACATGATTCTAGGCATACACTTGAATTTAATCCTTCCGACGGGGTACATTAATCCATCATCATTTAACACACAATGAAAACAAAAATAAACACCCAAGTCAACAACAATGCACAAAAAGCTAGCCCAAGTCTTCTTTCATTCTTCTTCATGTTGGCATAAATGCCAACAATATCATCTTCAATACATCCAGCCACTCCTTGCTCTTCCCTTCTTCTCCTCAGTCTTGTATTCCCATCCCCCATACCTAAAGATAATTTTTGCATCCGAAAAATCTCCGGCCTAGGTTCTGCTCCATCCACAATGAACCCCATCCATGATGTACACGGCGGAGCAACCATCCCACAGTAACAGAACCTCAAAGGAGCCTCGTTTTCACCCTCTCCATTAAGATGCACAAGCTTCATCACTGTCCTCCTCCTAGCCGTTGTCGAAGATGCCGTCGAATCCCCCATTCTTCAGCTTCTCTATTCTCTTCAATGGTTCTCCACAAATGGTTCCTTGTTCGAAACCCTTCTTTATTCACCACATATCAGGTTGTTGGGGATATAAAGGCTCATAATTATTTACCCAACCGAACTCAGTCAAAGGCCATTCAATAACTCAACTCCAATGTGACTATCCGACGTGGCATTTAACGTGCCAAGATATCCTATGTGGCAGCATCAATTGGCCTTACCGTTAGTGGAAGACAAGATTGCTATGTTTTAGTACTTTCAGGGTGGCATTGAGACTGTAAAAACTTCCAAGGTTACATTGGGACTCCACGAAAACTTTCGAAACAGATTTACACCTTAACCCTTTAATTAATATGAAAAGCAACATCAATGACAAAAAAAAATTTGGTTGCCCAAAATCTAAACCAAATAAGCCCATAGAAGATTAGGCTCGTGACGTGTAGTTGGGGACTCAAGGTGTGAACGTTCAAATTAATATTGGATGGTTCATATCTAATGTTAATTTATTTTCATATTTTAATAGTTTTTTTTTTAGTTTAGTATATACAATATAAAATAAACAAAATCGTTTAACTGTCACGGTGTAAAATGAATTTATCACTTCAAAGGTGTCAATTAAAATTTTTAAATATGAGCCACCAAAATCTAATTTTAATTATATCAATTACAAGCTAGCTCAAGTCTTTTTTTTTTTTTTTTGGCAAGTCTCTTGCCCCCTTTCTGTCTACAAGTAGAATTAAGAAAACGATACACGCAGAATACGACCAAACCATTTCATAGAGCAATGTGACTCAAATAAAGATGCAGACCAAAGAAGGACGATGAGATAAAAGATGTGGAGGACGAGGAAGAAGGGAAACAATTTATGACTAAACTTAGGACATGGTGGTTGGCATCTTCAATGCAATGGCTCATACTCCCTCATTCTTGTGCACTCAGTTTAATTGCTCCCAAATTAAATTTCAATCACAACTGTCAATGGCCTTGTAACCTAATGATATAAAAATTCTCTTATAAGTGGAGATGTTAGTTTGATTTTCTTTATAACTTTAGGCTGTTAGTGTATGCTCCTCAAAATTAAAAGAAAAAAATGGGCCTCATCCATGCTAAATTAAGGTGAATCCAGGCACAAATTCAGCATGTTTGTTTTACTAATCGCATGCTAAACCCTAGCCTGAACTCAATGCTTCTGAACTTCATAACAAAACAAGTGCCAAGTCTACTGGTGGTAAGCAGAAACAGCTTATACAGCTTGCATCCAGGAGGCCGCAATCCAAGTTACACGAACAACGATGCTAGAAGGTTCTTGACTTGAGTAGCGTATCCTTCTCAAAAAATAGGGTAAAATAGCATCCAGCATCCAATACCTTATATTATTTCCCAGTTGCATCTAAAACCCTAATCTTATTTATAACCTTGATATATTTTTGTTGTGCTTCTAGCACCATAATTTTATAGTTCATGGTGCTAGATGTAACAGAAAAAAAAAACATCAACAGATGCTTGAAACACCCAAAAACTAATATCATGTTGCTGGATACACAAAATAAAAAAATTGAAAAAAAACATAACATCAAGTTTTTGGATGTACCACAAAAATAATACCAAGGTGCTAGATGCTACTAGGAATTAACACCAAGGTGCTTCATGTCACTGGGAAATAACACCAATGTGTTAAAGGGAAATAACACCACGGTTCTGAATGCTACTTTACCCTAAAAAGATTTTAAGAAAAAAGAGCTCATGTGTCTGGATGCACCATGAGTATTTCTAAGTAATGGTTGAAAAATGCTCCTGTATAGATATTGTCAATGTGTTGTCACTACAAATGCATATTTACAGACGTGCCAAGGCCTAGGTGGAACAGCATTTGGGCTCAGTGTTTAATCCATTTTCCTAGGCCTAAGGACATAAATAGCATTAGAAAAACCTGGCAAATACCATAAACTAGCCCTCAACTTACACCGCGGTATATGGCACCAGGTCGAAGATCATCCATATTCTCAATGTTTCTGTAGCCATCAACTTCCCTCAGACATGTCCAGCCCCGACGTGCCAGAAAATCACGGTAATCATCTTCACTGTAAAAGATCTTATCCTCAGTAACAGCGATATGGTCAGATTCATCATAGAGGTATACTTTAATGGCCATTCCTGCAATCATAATTACCAATGTTACAGCAAACACGCAGTTGCACACTTTCAGTATAAGAGGAAATGAGTACTAGACCATTTATTATCATCATATTTTTTGGCCACTTAATATTGCCTTTATAATTCCCACCTAGATTTTATCTAATCCCTCGAACAGCCTTATAAAAGCCAATCTTGCCATTTCTCTCTGAAGCTGATCAAGGACCAGTCACATGAAATCCTTCAGTTCAATGATGGAGCGATGAGAAATTAACAAACAACTTCCAAACCTTAGGGATGGTCCAAGGGAGATTGTTTCAAATATGTATACTGTAATGGTTAGTTGTTAAAGAGCAAACATGTAATAACCATGGGGTTATTGCTGTGAGTTGAGAGTCTCATATAATGAAGATCTAAAGTCCTCTACTTCCTAAGGCGCTTATCCAGGCTTAACTTGAGCCTGAAGCTAACTCTGAAGAGTTGGCTGGGATACAAATGATTCCATCCATCAGGATGCATTATGTGGTGGTTATTAAACAAGGCCTGGCATCAGGTTGCATCATGTGACCATTAGGGTGTGTTTGGTTTGAGGGGAGGGTAGGGCAGGGAGGGGAGGAGAGAGGGGTTAAATTACCTTTTTGGGTTGAAGGTATTTAAATTTTGAGCGGGAATCCAAAATTTAAAAGGAATGAGAGGGTAAAATTTGGGCGGGAAACCAAAATTTAAAAGAATGAAAGGGTAAATTTTGGGTTTTTTTTGTCCAATATTGTAATTTTGCCCCCCTCCTCTCCCCTACCCTCCCCTCAAACCAAACACACCCTTAAGATCTCACTCCCTTCGGTCCCCCAACCATCAATGTTTTGTGTGTACAAGTAACACAGGAATGCACTTCTTATTAGCACATGCATTTATGCAGGCATAAGGTGATTATGCCCAACAAACACCTCAACCAACTTTTCCTCAAAATGAAAAATTTTACACAAATAAATCAGATGCAAGTAGAATAAACTGAGCCTAAAATACCTTCGTCTAGGTGAAGAGTGTAACTTCCTAAAGGCATGTCACGGTCAAGACTTCTGATTATCTGGTCTTCATCCTCCAACCAAAATGCCCGTCTAGTTCTCAACCTAAAAGCAGCCCTTATTGCCTCCTTGATGGCATCAGAAGTGCCATCTATACCTATTCTTCTCGTATAATCACCCCATTTGACTGATATGACCCTCCCACAACACGACTGCCCTTCCGCACCTGCAACAATAAAGAAGCAGAAGTAGAATATAATATGCCAAAGAAAAAGTGGAAAGAAAATTATCTGAAGTTTTCTTCGAATAGAATAGTCCAATGCCTAAGGCCTGATGACATTTTCTTCAATATGCTTATGCTGGTACAGGTATGTTGTGTTCAAGAAGAAGCTATATGGATATAACCATCTTTAATTGAAATGCCCTGTCGTACGATATTAACTAAAGATGATTGGTGCTAACAAAACTCATCCATTTCTGCTTTTTGTACCTTTTCTTTTCTCTCATGAGTGAGTGAGCAGAAGTCAAACTAACGATCTAAGCATAGCTTACCATTTCCAGGAGTTTCTCTCCAATTCCAAGGAGGAACTCCACTTGCTGCAACAGCATCAGCTGCAGCAATGGCAAGAGGATGTCCATCATGATCCAAACGCCTCTCAAGATTGAGTGTTGGTCTGCCAGCTGCTGAATGCTGGGCTTGTTAGTATTACGAAAACTGTATAGGACCAAATGCAACTATGTGATATGGAACGTAATGAATGGGTTAAAGGTCTAAAATGACTTTAGAAACTTCAAAGATTTTTTGACCTCAGAAACTTATGACTTGAACACTCCCTCCAGTCCCTTATATAAGGTGTCTTCCAAGAATAAAAGGTGTTCCAAATTATAAGGTGTTTAGTCAGAAAATTAAAGGATGTTCCATTTTTACCCGTAATCATGAGGATGCACAAATTACAAGGATGAATGGTATTTATATCCCTTTAATTAATAAGGGTATAATTGAAATATTTTAAAAAATAAAGCAATTTAACTGCTTTTCTTAATGCGTGCAAGATGTCTAAAACACCAAAGGGACCGGAGGGAGTATTTTGCAAAAAGCACGTTTCTCTCCATGGTAAAAATTATCATAAGCATTAACGCTTTTCCAACATTGAATACTGGATTGCACAGGAATTTTCATTTAATGACAAAGCAAATGAATGATAAGTTGTAGTAGCCTCAGATAACTAACAGAAAAATAACTCCACACATTAAAAACGATCTTTAACATTCAATTGCTTTTAATAAAGATAGCCAACAGAAAAATAAATCCATGCATTAAGAAAGATCTTTAACATTTGAATGCATTTAATGGCTCAAAATAAAAAAAGGCCCTGTATGGATCTGACAGGAAAATGAAAAACCTATAGAGAAAAAATGTCCCACAAATTTCTGATATCATTTCCATCTTTGAATTCTTTTTTTTCGTTTGCTCAATGCTAGATTCCATGTGAGGTAAAACGAGAAATTCATTATTCGTCCTACTATTCCTATCACTACACAAATACTTTCTAGAAAACAAAAAACTTGTATGCTAAAAACATTACAGTAGCAGTTAACCTTTTTGTCAATCCACAAGTGTTTTTCACTCCTAGAAGATCAGCAATGCTATATGATGTTAAAAGTCAGATATGATAGTCTTAGCATTATATTATTGACTTCATACTTCATTTCCATTCATACTTCATTTCCCCTTCTGTCTCTCCGTTGATTGCTCTATTTCACTGTGTCACCTACCCTGTTTTTCCCTATATAAGTCTTATGTAATCTACATTTCATATATGAATAAGAGATTAAGCTCCATGAGCTAATATGGTATCAGAGCTACTGGTTTGAGCTTCAATCCTCTGCCCAAAATGAGGCAGAACCAGTGGCGACAGTGAGGTTGAGAGAGAGAGAGAGAGCACAGCGTCAGCACCCTCTGTGTTCTACTGTCCGTGAGCGCGTGTAGCTACACCGCCCACTCCAGGGTGACCGGAACACGCCGATCGGTGTTTCCCAGAAGTCCAGTCACCATCCGACCGGCAAGTGAAGCACACGCACCACCACAGTATTGGCGCGTGACCCCACGCGCCGGCAACTTCACAGATTCCGGCAGCGCGTGAACCCCACGCACCGGCGACTCCAGAAGCCTCAGATGACTCCAGATCGATTTTTTACCAGATTTTATGGATCCCTTGCAATTTCCTCCCTTGTTTGGCTCCATTCCAACTGCTTTTATGTCGGGAACCAATGGTAACAATCAAACCACAACCTCCACTTCTAGTACTACTACTTCCTCTCTGTCTTCTCCTGTACCTTCCATAAACACCACTCTTCCAGAATTCCCAAAAAATCAGATTATGGTCATTAACCATAAACTCAATGGGAAAAACTACCTCCAATGGTCTTAAAGTGTGTTGAGATACATTCGTGGAAGGAGAAAAGAAAAATATATCAATGGAGAAGCCCCTCAACCAGCTCCTGATGATCCAAGTTTCGACACATGGTTTGCAGAAAATAATCAAGTTATGACTTGTTATCCAACTCTATGACTGTGGATATTAGCGAAGGATATCTCTTAGCCAACACGGCCAAGGAGATATGGGATGCAGCAAAAAGGACATACTCATCACTAGACAACACTGCAGCCTTGATCCATTTGAAACGTCAACTCCGAGACTTGAGACAAGGAAATATGTCGGTGACTGAGTACTATAATGCTTGGTTGAAACTTTGGCAACAACAGGATCTATTTGAGATACATCCATGGGAAGTTGTCAAGGATGCTCAATTGTATCGGAAAATACTGGAAGAAGAAAGAATTCATGATTTTCTTCTTGGACTCAACGATTCCTTTGAAGACATAAGAGGAAGAATTATGGGTTTAAAACCCCTACCACATCTATTTGATGTAGTTAATCATGTTCAGTTTGAAGAAAGCAGAAAACTCCTCAATCAAAGCAGCCAGAAGTACATTGAGGGCTCAGCTCTGGCGATGAAAGGGCCACACGATGAAAGGAAGAACACTAAATGGTGCAATTACTGCAAGAAGAAAGGCCACATAAAGGAAGAATGCTGGAAACTCCATGGCAAGCCTTCAACTGGAAAACAACATGCCCAACAAAGTCACCTCACTACCACTAAACAGAAAGTGAAAGATGTCGACTACCTAAGCCAGGAAGAATTACAGATGCTTCGCGAGATGCTTAACAATCAAAATAAGTCAAACTCTGTTCCTGGTATGAATCTTGTACAATCAGGTAATTCTGTCGTACCCCTTAATGCTGTAATGACTAGTGAAGATACTTGGATTATTGACTCCGGAGCTACAGATCACATGACCGGTAACAAAACTTTAGTTCAAAACCTTAAATTCTGTAATGAACACCTCAAAGTAAAAGTAGCTAATGCTGTATTCACCAAGGTTGAGGGCATTGGCACAGTCACATTATCTGATCACTTGAAAATACAAAATGTTTTATATGTGCCTGCACTCACTTGTAACCTCATATCTGTAAGCAAATTAACTAGAGGTCAAATATGCCGAGTTATCTTTGATGATAATCTTTGCATCTTTCAGGATTTAAAAACGAGGAGGACGATTGGAACTTCTAGAGAATGGGATGGACTATTCTATCTTAAAGGATCAAACTTGAAGAACACGTGGAAGGCAAGAAGGGCACTGGTTAGCTCCAATTCTCAAAATCATGAAGCATACTTGTGGCACTGTCGCTCAGGCCACCCTAGTTTTGATTATATGAAACATGTGTTTCCAAATTTATTCAATAAAAATTCAATTCCTTTTCATTGTGAAACTTGCCAACTTGCAAAACAAACTAGATCTTCATATCCCAAACAGCCTTATACACCTTCCTCACCATTCACATTAATTCATAGTGACATTTGGGGTCCTGCACGAACAAAAACCCTCAACAATGCTAGATGGTTTGTTACTTTTATAGATGATCACAACAGAACCACATGGGTTTATTTAATGAAAGACAAATCCGAAGTCGCCAAAGTATTTCAAAACTTCTATACCTTTGTGCGAACCCAATTCAATGCTCATATTAAGGTACTACGAAGTGATAATGGCAAGGAATACATCAGCAACACCTTTAAAGAATTCATCACCAAACTTCCTGCCCTTACACCCCTCAACAAAATGGAGTGGCTGAACGAAAGAACTGTCATCTGTTAGAAGTAACCCGAACCATAGTAATGGAACGAAATGTTCCTACCATTTTTTGGGGTGATGCTGTACTAACCGCAGTGTTGAAGAATGCTTTTTTGAATGGAAACATGGAAGAAGAAGTTTACATGGAGATTCCAGATGGAATTCTCAACTCTGTATGTAAACTCAATAAGTCATTGTACGGACTTAAGCAATCTCCTAGAGCGTGGTTCGGTAGATTCACCAAAACGGTGAAAGGACTTGGGTATACTCAGGGACAAGCAGATGACACGTTGTTCATCAAACATGTTAATGGCTTAGTTACTATCTTGATAATCTATGTTGATGACATAGTCATTACAGGAAATGATGAACAATCCATTACTCAACTAAAATAAGACTTGTCAACTGAATTCCAAGTGAAAGATCTTGGACAAATGAGGTATTTCCTGGGTATGGAAGTGGCAAGAACTAAAAAAGGAATCAACGTATCCCAGCGGAAGTATACACTAAATCTGTTGCATGAAACAGGAATGTTAGGGCACAACCTGAAGGAACACCGATGGAAGAAGGTTGTCACTTAAAAATCAAACCAAATGGTGTTCCAATCAACCCAGAACGGTACAGAAGACTTGTCGGGAAACTCATATACTTGACCCACACACGTCCAGACATTAGCTATGCAGTTGGAATAGCAAGTCAATTCATGCACCAGCCACAAGAAGAACACATGGCGGCTATGTACAGAATCCTAAGCTATTTGAAGTTTAATCCTGGAAGAGGGATCTTTTTTAAGAAAAGCACTATCAGAAATATTGAGATCTACACTGATTCAGATCATGCAAAAGACAGGGAAACTAGAAGATCAGTCTCCGGATACTGCACATATGTGTGGGGAAATCTGGTTACATGGAGAAGCAAGAAACAGACTGTGGTGTCAACAAGTAGTGCGGAAGCGGAACTGAGAGGTGTTAACAATGGAGTACGTGAAGGAATTTGGGTCATCAGATTACTGAAGGAGTTGGAGATTTCACATGAGGGACCAATACAAGTTTGGTGTGACAACAAGGCCAGCATTGAAATGGTCAAGAACCCAATTTATCATGATAGGACAAAACATGTTGAGATAGACAGACATTTCATTAAAGAAAAGATTGAAGGAGGTATCATGAATCTATCTTACATCAGATTTGAAGACCAAATTGCAGATGTTATGACAAAACCACTAAGCAGATCTAAATTTGAAAGATTTCGGTGCAAGCTGGGAATGATTGACATATATTCTCCAGCTTGAGGGGGAGTGTTAAAAGTCAGATATGATAGTCTTAGCATTATATTATTGACTTCATACTTCATTTCCATTCATACTTCATTTCCCCTTCTGTCTCTCCGTTGATTGCTCTATTTCACTATGTCACCTACCCTGTTTTTCCCTATATAAGTCTTATGTAATCTACATTTCATATATGAATAAGAGATTAAGCTCCATGAGCTAATATATGATAGTCAAGATGAGGATGTTGGGATAAACGAATGGTCAAACAAGAAAAAATAAGATTCATAATGATCATATACGGAAACAGTTAGAGTGGCATCTATTAAGGAGAAAATCGCATAAAATCGTTTGAGGTAGTTTGGATATTCAAAGAAGGCCATTGGGTGCGCCGGTGAGAAGGGTCGATCAAGCAATATGGAGTCGTCTAGAAGGAGGTAGAGGAAGACTAAAACAAATACTCAATGAGGTTATAGAGCGGGATCTTTTGGTTAGTAATCTATCCAAAGATCTGGTTTTCGATAGAGCATAATGACGCTGTGTAATCCATGCAGCCGACCCTATCTAGTTGGATAAGGCTTTTGTTGTTGTTTCTGTAAGTGTTTCTCACAAACAGTTAAAATTTCCATGTGTAGTTGACATCAATAATGTAGAAACTTTCTTATACTTATAGTTGAAAGTACAATTAACTTGGAACTGAAACAAAATTCCACATAAAAATAAACCCTGGATGATCAAACATGAAAAAACCCAAGAAAACAAGTGAACAGATTATACAGTAGAAAGTAGGAACCTAAAACTTAAATTCAATTAACATACCTTCAACTGGGCCGAAAGAGATGCTGGTATCGTCAATACCTGTACAGCCACATAAGAAGTCAAACTACTGTTCCTAAACGGAGTGGCAAACTTTTGACTGGACTGACATCAGGAGTGGAATGAGTTTGGAACAAGATTTTTGTACAAGTTACCATTGCTTTCAAGGATAAGAAGAAAATCACATCAAAAATCTTTAAATTATTGTGATTTAGAACAGTCTATGTCATCAATCATATGCACAGAAACCAAATAACACAGATGAAATCAAAAACAGCACTCAAAAGCTATACCAGACAGGCATCGTACTAAAAGTAGTTTGTTAGCCCATAGTCAACCATGGAATATTCAATGGTGTAGACAACTTAATTATGATGATACAAAAGGCATATTCTTTTTACTTAAATTTTCTGGTTCACAAAGCCACAAGAGGACTGAAAGACTAAAGCATGTTGATATTGGTACAAAAGTTATGACCATAAATTGCAAAAATGAATAGTTCAGCAGATTGCATAAAAGCATAATCCTGAGAATGAAAGAGACAAATTTAATTATATAGACACAAAACTCACCATATGACATAATTTTCACTACAGACATGTACATTGGGGATAAAGTAAAGAATTAGCTAGAAAAGCAATGACACTGGGAGATACAATTCAGTATCATGATAACTTGTTGAAGCCTTTTGAGTTACTTTCCTTCTTACAATTTCAGCAGAAAATTAGCTGAGCTACATTAGACAAGGCAGATATTCCAAAAATAGAACTCAATCAATCATATAATTAAGATGCCTTCTTTTCCAACAAAAGATGTTGGAACTCAGAAAATGTAGTCTATTTGACAACTTCAACTGTCCTAACAGTAATAGGGCAGAGACAATGATTTGTTGCATTATACCCATTCTGTTTCACAAGAAGCAAAAATACTCCCAAATTCTTTAACGGTACACCGTAACCATTTGACAAATTATCCAATCTTAAAAGCCGCAGAAAATCATGAAAACCCACAAAGGCAATAAATGAAAACCCTGAATACCTTTATCTGCAAACTGCATATAAGAATCAACCTTAGAAGGTGTAGGACTCTTGTAATGCATACTCTTATTCCTCTCTCTCAAAATCTCCTCAATTTCTTTATAATAAGACATCTTAGCAGACCCACTTCCCCTATCCTGGTGCTTAGCCTTCTTAAATTCTTTCAACAGATTCCTCCATTTGTCCGTGCACATAGTGGGCGAGCGATCAAACCCCTTCTCTCTCATCTTCGCCGATATTTTTTCCCACAAATGCTTGTTGGATTTGGATGTATTGAAAGACCCATCCATCTCACGGCGAAGGGCTATCAAACTCCGTGTCTCGTCTTGAACCCAAGTCTCAGCACGCTTCTTGGGAGCCTTAATTTCAACTTCGTGGTCCTCACCACTACTCTCGCCGAGAATCATTGGATGTTGTAGAGGTTGTTGGTGAGGTGGAGGAAGTTCTCCATTTGTGGCAAGCTCGATCATCATATCTCGACTTCCTTCTTCTTTGTAGAAATCGATAGGGCGAGGTTTCTCTGATAAATACATGATGTGAGAGACGAATCTTCGAATACGATGCTATTGCTGCGCTCAGTGCATTCAAACGGGAGCAAAATTGAGACAAGGTGAGAGTTGGAGAAGCAATTATACAAGAAAAGACGAAAGGGTGCGCAAGGGGACTGAATTGCGCAGCGCAAATTTCAGCTCTGAGCAGTAAGGTTAAGGGTTCGTGCAGGGAGAGTGAGAAAGCGAGCGTAAAGTGAAAGATTGAGTGGATAATTTCAGAAGAAAGGCGAAATGGTGGGAGACTTGTCTCTCCATGGGTTTTTACCTTCACATTCAGATTTTTCAGTCGATTTTCTCCGCGTTACTCTCTTTCGCTAATTTTATTCTTTGGATTGCTCAGTTATGAACATCAAATAGAAAATTAAGAATCCCCAGTTAGTGGTTATAGTTTGCCGCACTACAACAAAAATGGAATTTCGTAGCAGTGGATTTGTAGCAGTTAATTTTAATCACTATAAATATTGATATTTGTAGTGGTTTCAACATAAACCGCTACAATATTATAGCGGCAACCTCACGCTAAATGGCGTGACAGATTAGCAACATTATTTATAGCAGTTAATAGAAAATAACCGTTACAAATATGACACGAGATTCCAGCCAAATCATTGTCGCGGTTATTTTGTAGCGGTTACACAAATAAACCGTTACAAAATTCGCGCCACTTGGCACCACCGAGCCACGCCAACAGTGTATCGTTTTTTGGTAGCGGTTACTACGAATTGAACCGCTACAAAAAACGAAAGGTCGCTTATTTGTAGCAGTTATGGAAATATAACCGCTATAAAACTTCAAAAGTCATCACATTTGTAGCGATTATTCTTTCATAACCGCTACAGAACTTCAAGGGTCTTAACATTTATAGCGGTTATTTCATACTTACTACAAAGTTTGGCCACCCTACCTTTTTTGTAGCGTTTGATGCGGTTTTTTAAATAATCGTTACAAATCCTCAACTATAAAAGTCGCACCGCCTCTCCTTTTTCCCATTTTGCTGTTTTGTTTTCTGATGTTTTTCTGAAAGTTTTCCTTCAAATCTGAGCATTCTGACGTCTGTCAGAGAGTTTTCTTTCTAGCATTTCTCATTATCACTTGAGGTATGGATAATACTTATTTTATTTTTATTTTTATTATAATTTTGCATATAAATGTGACTAAATCTTTTTTTTTTTGTAGTTTGTATGGCTTCAGGGATGGATAAGGGGAAGGAGCCTGTGGTCCCCAGACCGATTCTGCGAGGTGGCAGCAGCAGAGGAGGTGGCAGCGTGGAGGGCGGGCGACCATGCCATTTCAGCCCATCTCCTCACAACAGCCACAGGAGTCAGCCCTACCACAGCCACTGTAGGCAATCGTCCCACAAGAGACGACCACACCAGAGGTGCCTGATCTGGGAGAGGGAGATATCAGCGTCGATGACTATGACGCGAATGAGCATTTCGAGATCCCGATTGGGATCAGAGAGCTGGAGTAGTTCCTCGATGAGGAGGAGGCATGGGAGCAGAACAATCCAACAAGGTCGTCTTCGCAGTCTACTGGGTTTGAGGTGCAGATCCAAGGTAAATAAATTTTTTTATTTAATAAATTATATATTTAAATTTGAAATTTTAAATTTGAATTACAAGTTATCTAACGTGCGGTAAATTGTACAGATGAGCATGGGAACATGTCCACTAGGAGGCTGGACGTGGCTGGTCTGAACAGTATGGACCGGACACTATGAGTTGTAGTGTCGTGGAATGAGGGCACGGACCAGCCCATCGACAATGGGGGTCACCTATTCAACCGCTTCCTGAACGAGTTGGGTTCGAATTAGATGCGATTCCCCCTTGACTTCAGGACGTCGAGGAACGTTCCGAAGGGGTCGAAGGACCTAGCGTGGGAGGAGGTGGTACATATAATTAATAGTATTCAATTAATATTTTTTATAATTAATTCTATTTAATTAATATTTTTAATAGGATATTTGTAATTATTCATATTTTAAATATTTTTTTACAGCTAAGGTTTGCCGTCAGGGGCAACCGGAAGAGGTACACGCTGATGAAGATGGGCGACGGCTGGAGGAACAGGAGGAATCGTCTCTTCCATAGTGTGGATAAGGATGGGACGATGTCTTTGGAGCAGCTGATCTAGAGCTTCCCGCCGAACGACTGGACGATTTTCGTCAAGTTAAGAGGAGCGCTAAGGGGCAGGTAATGTATTTATTAGATTATTTATATATAATTTTGTAATTGATAATTATTAAATTATAATTTAAATTTAATTAATTTTATGATTTTATTAATTTTAAATGTTTTATATTGTTTTAATACATTTAATATTGTTTCTTTCCATGTGCTTTCTCAGAGGAACACGAGGTGCCGTGGGTAGTAGACGATCCTTCACACAGTAGGATCGAAGACCTTTGTTGTCACTTACAGCGAGCTAGTAACTTTTCATAATATCAATTACTTTTAGCTGGTTATTTCATATTATAAAGAATGTATATGTTTTGATAATACTAATTGAATGTTGTAATTGTTTTAGGACAGGAAGGCACAATAGGAGAACCGTCAGACGGACTATGGAGAGTTGTTCGCTATCACACACAGACATCGTGAAGGGACTCTAACCTCTCAGCAGGCAGAGACAGCCATTATAAGTGATTTCATTATTATAATTTTTATAAAACCAACTTAATTATGAAAAATGCTAATAAGTAATTGTTTCATAAAATGGCAGGAGCGGATGCAGTAGTCACAGACTGAGCTGCGAGAGACCCGGTCGAGGAGCCACAGGGTCAGTGGACCCCACAAATACTTTGAAGGCAGGTATGGGTCAGACTGAGCACCCCAGACGTGTGTGGGGGATGTGGACAAACATTAGACCTAGCATGGTCTTCGGCAGGAGCACCGCCTCTAAGGCTGGCAGCTCTAGAACACAGACGTCCGGGTCAGACGTCCAAGGGATGAGTCTGTTAAGGAGCTGCGCTCAGATTTGGCCCAGACACAGGCTGCAGTGGCTTAGCATATGCAGTAGCAGGCCGATTTCTACTATGCTCAACAAACGCAGTGGCATGATATCACAAACAGCATGCTCGAGCAGTCGTAGAGTCTCCCGTTCCTGAACGAGCAGCATCCACAGGTTCCCCTTGTCCCTCGGTTCGTCGTCTAGCCTCCTCCTCCTGCTTATGATAATGGTGATGTTAACTCTATCCAGCGCCCCGATCCAGGAGCACATGAGGGAACCTCACTTGAGGAAGGACAGATGATTAGCCTCTTACTACCTAGTTTAGGACATATTTATTTTTTCTTGTTGAAATATTTGTAAATAAATATATATAATTTTTATTTCAGAACTTAAATTCTTATTGCGTTTACCATAGTTATATTTATATTTTTAGACCGCGTTGTTAAATTTGTGAATTAATTACAACAGTATTATTTATATTTCTAAAACTAAAAAAAATTAATTATATATATTTGTAGCGATTTTATAATAAAACCGCTACAAATATTAAAAAAATTTTGAACAATATTTGTAGTGGTTACAAAAACCGCTACAAAGATAGTTCAATATTTGTTGCGGTTATGAGTGCAAACCACTACAAGTGTAAAGATATATGCGAGGGGAATTCAAAATTGAAATGTTGAATATTTGTAGCGATTACATAAATAACCACTACAAAGATTCAATATTTCAATTTTGAATCCCCCCACTTTGTGCAAATTTGTAGCGGTTTAAGAGAATAACCAAAGTTATGGAACACGGACCGGACCCGCCGGTTCGGCCTGGAAACCGGCGAACCAGCTGGCGAACCAGTCCGATCCGGGTTCAAATTAAAAAAAAAATTCTTTTAGAATTTCATACTATAAGCCTAAAATTTTCAATTTCTTACCGGTTTGGTCCCGGTTTAGCTCCAGTTTGTCCCTGGTCTGACCCACTGACTCTTAACCCAGTACCCCGACCGATTCAATCCCCAATCCGAGTTTTAATACCTTGAGAATAACTGCTACAAATTGAGAACAAATTTTTGATTTAAAATTCTCCAACGGTCGTAAATATTTTGAAGTAGTTTTTTTTAATAACCGTTACAAAGGTAAAATATTTGAAATTTGAAATTAGTCTACCACGAGAAATTTGTAGCGGTTACTAATGTATAACTGCTACAAATATATATTAGTAGCGGTTTTTTATATAACCACTACAAGGTTAAAACTAATTCTTTAATTTGATTCCCAATAGCTCAAAAAGTAGTAGCGGTTTAAGTCATATAACCGCTACAAATTTGTAATATTGTAGCGGTTTCTGAACCGCTACAAAATATTAAATGTTGGAAATTCAGCATATAAGGCTCCAAGCATTCATAATTTTCTATTCAATCATCTTCTTCACTATACTTTCTTCTTTCTCACTAGTAGCTATGGATAAGTCATGGATTAGGTTGCCACGCAATTCTCCGAAATATTTGTACGGATTAAAACATTTTGCATTCACTCACACTAGCTGTAATGGCAAGATCATCAGTCCATGTCAGAGAAGCAAGTTCAAGAAGTGGCATGCACGAAATGTTGTTAAGGAACATTTGCTTCTGAAGCCTTTCCCGGAAGACTATACGTTCTGGGCAGTTCATGGTGAGAAAACCGGTATGAGATATGATGATGCTCTTTCTCAAAGTTCACAAGTAGGAGTTCGACTAGATGAAGATGTCTTGTGAATGATACTATGGGTGATGCATTTGGTGTTCATGACGACAACTTCAACGAAGAAGTGTTGGGCGCAGAGCCTGTGTTCATGCTGAATAAAGCCGCTAGGGATTTTTTCAGCTTGATGGATGAAGCGTATCGTCCTTTATATCAAGGTTGTCGAAAATACTCTAAATTATCTTTCTTGATCAAGTTGTATCATATCAAGTGCTTGTGTGGAATTACATATAAGGGAATGTTGATGTTGTTGGAATTATTACAAGATGTATTCCCTGACGCGGAGATTCCTACAATGTTCTACGAGGTCAAGAAGATTATTAACAGATTGGGCTTGAACTACAAAAAAATTAATGCATGCCCCAACAATTGTATATTGTATTGGAGAGACGATGATAGCAGGGAGACTTATAAGCGATGTCACACATCAAGGTACAAGACAATTCAGAAGGGAAAAAAGCAGAAGAAGAAACCTGCAAAGATTCTCAAATACTTCCCTTTGAAGCCGCGCTTACAAGGATTGTTTATGTCATCTAAAACGGCGGAGCAGATGAGATGGCATGAGGTTGATAAGAATGAAGATGGTAAATTACAACATCCTCGAGATGTAAACATCTGAAAAACGTTCGACAAAGACTTTCCATCTTTCGCTGCTGACCCCTGAAATGTTAGACTTGCTTTAGCAACCAACGGTTTTAATCTATTTGGGAATCTTAGCACAAGTTACAGCATTTGGCCGGTAGTTTTAGTTCCCTACAATTTACCCCCTGGATGTGTATGAAACAAAGCTCCTTCATTTTTTCTATGAACATTCCAAGCGAAAAGGCACCAGGTAATGACATCGATGTGTATCTCCAACCGCTAATTGTGGAATTGCTTGACCTGTGGACTGTCGGCATCAAGATATATGACGCCTTCAAGAAGACATTGTTTAACTTGCGTGCAGCCTTGATGTAGACGATTAGTGACTTTCCTGGCCTTAGAACATTATCCGTGTAATACCCCAAATTTTGGGATTGGAGGCTTGTGAATAAGCCTAAATTAAGTGAACTGCTAAGCCCCAGTCTATCAAGTGTCCCAAATCTATTCTCTAGTATTTCTTATATCTTTGGGGCATTAAAGAAAATAAAATGGTTAATTTTGAAGAAAGTGATTATGCTTACTGTGAAATCGCCTATGAGGTAGTGAGCTTGTCATGAGGTTTTGAAAAACCAAATGATGATAAAAAATTATGAAATTTTACAGGATGAAAGTAGACATCCTAAGCTTTAATTTGATAGGTCATATGACTTAATTAGAGCTATACACAAAAAGATATGAATTTTTGAAGTCAGCACAGAAAAATTATGAAATCTCTGGAACAGTGTGCAAATAATGAAATTCTGGGAATTTTGTGATTCCATTCAGCAAAATTCTATATTTTTCCTTGAAACTAGACTCAATAAGCGTTCTATAGGCTTTGGAATCACTCTAATTTGATTTTTGTAGAATTAGTTATGCTTTTTCAAAGTTTGGGCAGAAATCTGCCAAAATTTTGTAAAAATCCGAAAATTTGGAAAATTAAAGTAAATTATGATATAATAATATATCATCATCCTCTTCCTCTTGAGCTCATTTCTGGCGTGAAACAGCAGCTGAAGAGAGAGAGAACGTTCAGATTTTAGAGAGAGAAAAGGAGGAGGAAAAACTTACAAAGGTAAGTGATTTCTTCGGTAAATTGGTTCCTAATGTGTATAACTCCGTTCCTAAGTTATTCTTCTATGTATTTAAGGTTTGGGAAGCTCAATTTTCATTGGGAGAAAGGGTTAGGGTTCAGCCACTTTGAGAAAAGCTAGTGGGAGCTTGAGGTAACTTCCAAACTCTTGTATATTGGCTATTATGGCTGCTGTGGGCAATTTAATCGGTTAAATTTCGCCGGATTTCCATTGGTTTTAATTCTTTAAAATGGGCTGGCCTAGGGGTTATGCTGCCCAAATTGATACTAAATGGTAGTTATAACCTAATGGAATATTCAATAAAGTGGTTAGGAGTAGAAAGGAACGTGTTTACGGAACCGAAACCGAAAAACCCCGATTTTCCCCTTAAAACCCATATATTTTGGCCATCACTATAAATGGGTCTTAGAGTTGGATTTTCAATAATTTGATGGTTACATTAGATTCAGGAGGGAAAATTAGGTGGGGTTACAGTTAGGCACTTTTTTCAGAAAAGGCCGAGAAAGCATAATTATGGAAACGCCCCTAAAACCCTAAAAGTAGGGCTGCCAAGGGCAATTTCATAATTTGACATTGAATTTGATAATTCGGAGTCCAGAAATGGATTCCTTGGTTGAAAATATGTAAGAATAGCCCATGTTAAAATTTCAGGAAAAGTACAGCCGGACCGGGTACAACAAGGTCGGGCTGGGTCCCCAGGGGTATTTTAGTAATTTTTTAAGATAGACTCATATAACCCCCAGAAACACTATGGAAGTGTCTAAATGGTATATTTGGAATTGTAGGATCGAGCTGAGAGCTCGAGTTGCTGGCACGCAAATCGAGGAGAAAAGCTGGAGGTAGGGGACTTACCTTAATTGCATGTATTTGATATATTTACTTGTGTAATGATGTATGTGATTGCTTAACTTGATTATGTAGAGCATATTTGAATAAATGAAGCTCTGTTTCTGTTTTCACTGTGGCCATAGTCTTGTTGTATGAAACATTGAGCATGCAGAAATGTCACTATGGGGCATACATCTAGATAAAGCTAACATGTCATACATATAGCATCAATCATGCATGCATTATGGTATCTGTTTCCTACTGAGATTCTCTCAAATCTCACCCTCCCCTACCAACAATTTAGACTAGAGACGACAAAAGATATGCAAACAATAATGCAGAGTACCGTACAAGGGGATTACAGTAGTGGAACGAAGATGGGAAGAAGTCTCCATTTCACTGGGATGAGTTTAGACACCCTAGTAGCCTTGTGCGGCTACCTTAATCGTAAGTATCATGTACAAACTCCTCTGGGGAATTTATATAATCATGCACATATTATCAGGATAGTTATGCTATTCCTGTTTTGCCTACCGAACCGCATATCATTTTTCGCAAATACTCTGAAAAAGGTTGAAATAGAGGTAAGGGCGTGACATTTTAGTAACAGAGCTAAAAGTGGTTCTGGTGGAGCCGAAAGTGGTTCTGGAGGAGCTTCAAGCGGTTCTGGAGGAGCCCAAGTGGTTTTGGAAGGGTGAGTGGTTCTGGCAACAGGATGGTATACTGATATGGTCTTGATTACACGGTGCTAGAAGATATGCACGGATGGGAGGTACCAAAGGAGGGTATCTTCCCAATTTGTGAATCAACCCTAAGAAATGGCGAGTACTGAAGGGCAGCTAGTGGTACAATACTAGACGAGAATGGTCTAAGGATATTATGGAACTTGAGGAAGTGGGTACGACCAAGGTCAATGTGCTGTCCACACCCAATATTTTGGTGATCAGAGTAGCTGGGACGTCTTTTGAGATGAGGTTAGTCACGGGGTACCCGTGGACAGAAGCAGTCGAAGATGTTATCTACGTTTGGGCATGGGTATGCGAAAGTGAAGCGTGCTCAACCTAAGAAAATCCTAGGATGGGTGATCCCCTAAGAAGTGAGTTGATAGGGTCATGAAGACTTGAGACATAATTATTGTCTTAAGGTTTCTCCATAACTAATGATCATTTATGTTAAATGATTGAAAGGGGTGTGACAGCGGAGTAGGGATATCTTTGTGAGTCCACCCTCGACCTCGAGGTAGGTGCCTTTAGGCTAGGTGATCTGGTATCAGTAAGTGGGGTCCAGTCAGAGATTGGGGGTGTGACACTAGCTCAATGGTAGCAGGGTTTGCCACGGCGCTCATCTTAACCCCTAGGGTGAGTGTTCGAATCCTGCGAAAGCCAAAAGAAAGGCATCAGAAGGGGGAATGCCGATATCTTTGTGAGTCCATCCTTGGCCCCAACAACTAAGTCGTTCAGTCAGCAAATTGGGGTCCAGTCAGAAAGAATAGGGATGTGACAATAAAAAGACGAGCAAGGATATTCGATTGAGTCTAGGTACCCAGTTACCCAGCTTACCCCATAAGGGTGCGATGCTGGTGTGATCTGGTGCTACTGTGACAACAAAAAGGTGAAATTAATGAATCCGGAACCATGTCCCTTGGGCCTAGATTAGGCTTACTGTCAGGGGGTGAACTTATCGAAATTGATGAATAGTGCCTATGGGTACATCGAACATAGCGCCTACGGGTACACTGAGTGTGACCCAACATGGTACTACGGGTACACTGAACTGCATATTGTTATTCTAATTCAGATCGTTAACAAGTGATATGTAATGATCAATGATTATCAGGAAGGTTATCCAAGAAAGGCTAATGTAGTAACTATAATCTCTCATACACTATGTGATAGTTAATATGTTGTATGTTCTGTATTTTGTGATATGAACATGTGCCTAGGGCATATTACCTAGCTGTAGTTTAGGACTTAGCTGAGGTACATGGATATTATCTAGCTGTGGTACGGGAAGTGTATATGTACCGTCCGATGGGAAGTGTATATGTACCATTTGGCCTAGTAAGGACCCAGCTATGATACATGATTTACCTAGCTGTAGTCGGTGACTCAGCTGAGGTACACGTAAGGGTTTCAACTGGATGGTTGGCCCTGAACTTTGTGTACATACACGGATTGTTGTTTTAACTGGGTGTTTGGCCTTGAACTTTGTGTACACACACAGATTGATGTGATTTTCATTTTACACTATATGGTGCGTGACATATTTATCTATCACATTTTCTATGGATGATTGTGGGTTACTATGGAGGGCCATGTGGTATGAATAAAAAGGCATCCTACCCGATGAGGCTGCTAGCCACGTCCTAAGGGACTCAGGTACGAGGCCAAGAAGGGCCATGGGTGTGACAATAATAAAAAAAGGGATGAGATGTTTATATCGAAATTTCCCAGAACTCAGTATTATGTATGGGATGATGATTATGAAAGGAGCTTCAGAGAGCTAATGATGAAAATTTATTAAAGTACCAACACTGATAATCCCAGATCCATAGTGGGCCTTTGTTGTCTTCACTGATGCCAGATGGCATGGATTGGGAAGGGAATTGAATCCCCAGATGTGAGCAGGCATAGATCGAGATGAGAATTGATGCAAGCCGAGTGAGGGCATACGCATCTTGTCAGCTGAAGCTTAGGGAATTGAACTATTCCATCCATAATCTTGAGTTGATGATAAGAATGTTTGTATTGAATCGAGCAAAGAGTGGGACAGAAGAATATAGATTATGGGTGCTATTAGGTGTCATAGAGAGGTTCCTGTAGGACTCCTATTAAATCATCCTGATATTATTAAAGCTCATATGAAAAGATAAACCTCAGAGTGGGCAGCAGAAGTATGACGAATCTAGGTGCAATTTCGAAACTTATAGGAGGGGTTGATATTCACACCATTGTTGATCATCCCAAAACATAATATGGCCTTGATGGTCAACAGTGTTATAGTATTTGTGATAAACAGTATTACACCATGATTGATGTACAGTATTACATCCTCTATGGTGTACAGTATTAAACCCTATGTGGTGTACAATATGATGGCATGTATGGTCAATAGTCACACAACCTTTGTAGTTTGTGGTGACACATGTGAATTGGAATTGGGATGAACCCTAGTGTAGTAGGGCAGAATGGTGGCGAATACCTCTCAACAGCACCAGTGATAACAATCCCAGATCCACAGTCGAGCTTTATGGTCTACTCAGATGCAAGTAGGCATGGATTGGGATGTGTTCTGATGCAACAAGGTCGAGTAGAGGCATGAGCATCTCCATAGCTGTAGCCTCGCAGAATGAATCATCCACTTGTGATATAGTGCAAATAGTGGGTGGTCACATAATGAATATTGCACATCGTATGGCTAGTAAATAGTACACAAAGTATGGCTAGTAATGGTCAAATAATCGTTTGGTCCTAAACATCGAACAGGCAGGCATAAATATAGATAGATATATGGTAAGTACATCCCAATGTACATGTTTGTACAAGGCGGTGACACTTGGATATTCAGTATTATGAGAATAGAATGATGCAAACAGTAAGCCTAAACACACCGGGCAGCGTACCGACAAGACAATATGGCCTAGAGTTACTAATGAACTATGAGTCCTGAGATCATAAGACCTGTTGGACGAGTATGTCCTCAGGCCAGCATATTGCTATGCAACCTGAATTATGCCAAATAGAGAACAAAGGAGGTAAGACCCAATGTGCAAGGTTGCATAGGGCTAGGCTGTAAGACCTGTGTGTCTAGCACTGTGGTTGATGCCTAGTGTGATGACTTTAAACTAGTGTGTTCAAGGTAATGTTTTGAGGTTGATAGAACATTCAAACCGTACTAGGTTGTAGCGGAGGCATTAAGACCAGTGTGACCAAGCGTTTTGGTGTCCAATGGTACCATGTCTCACATGAGGTGCGATATTCTACCATGGGAGGAACCTAACAAAGAAAAATATGGCCGGCTCACTAGCCTAACAAACCTCGTTAAGGGGGTGAGGATTGAGCTGTTACAAAAAAAAGTGATTATGAGAATTCGGGTGAAGTCTCGAAGAGGCTGTAAGGCCTATGGAACCAAGCGCTGTGGGAACTTGTGTTTGATTGCGTGCTACCTACTGTGTACAGAATGGATGATGAATGCTGAATACTATATAAGATTAGTAATGGAAGTATGACTATGATATTACATGGCTTATGAGCCTATATGTGGTAATAGAATGAGATAGGATTAATCCCCAACTTGTAGACGTTCAAATTTCAAGGATGAAATTTATTGAACGGGGGGAGAAATGTAATACCCCAAATTTTGGGATTGGAGGCTTGATAATAAGCCTAAATTAAACGAACTGCTAAGCCCCAGTTTATCAAGTGTCCCAAATCTATTCTCTAGTTTTTCTTATATCTTTGGGGCATTAAAGAAAATAAAATGGTTAATTTTGAAGAAAGTGATCACGCTTACTGTGAAATCGCCTATGAGGTAGTGAGCTTGTCATGAGGTTTTGAAAAATCAAATGATGATAAAAATTTATGAAATTTTACAAGATGAAAGTAGACATCCTAAGCTTTAATTTGATAGGTCATATGACTTAATTAGAGCTATACACAAAAAGATATGAATTTTTGAAGTCAGCACAGAAAACCTGTAAAATTTCTGGAACAGTCTGCAAATATTGAAATTCTGGGAATTTTGTGATTCCATTCAAAAAACGTCTATATTTTTTTCTTGAAACTATACTCAATAAGGGTTCTATAGGTTTTGGAATCACTCTAATTTGATTTTTGTAGAATTAGTTATGATTTTTCAAAGTTTGGGCAGAAATCTGCCAAAATTTTGTAAAAATTCGAAAATTTGGAAAATTAAAGTAAATTATGATATAATAATATATCATCATCCTCTTCCTCTTGAGCTCATTTCTGGCGTGAAATAGCAGCTGGAGAGAGAGAGAGAACGTTCAGATTTTAGAGAGAGAAAAGGAGGAGGAAAAACTTACAAAGGTAAGTGATTTCTTCGGTAAATCGGTTCCTAATGCATATAACTCCGCTCCTAAGTTATTCTTCTATGTATTTAAGGTTTGGGAAGCTCAATTTTCATTGGGAGTAAGGGTTAGGGTTCAGCCACTTTGAGAAAAGCTAGTGGGAGCTTGAGGTAACTTCCAAACTCTTGTATATTGACTATTATGGCTGCTGTAGGCAATTTAATCGGTGAAATTTCGCCAGATTGCCATTGGTTTTAATTCTTGGACATGGGTTGGCCTAGGGGTTATGCTGCCCAAATTGATACTAAATGGTAGTTGAAACCTAATGGAATAGTCAATAAAGTGGTTAGGAGTAGAAATGAACGTGTTTACAGAGCCGAAACCGAAAAACCCCGATTTTCCCCTTAAAACCCATATATTTCGGCCATCACTGTAAATGGGTCTTAGAGTTGGATTTTCAATGATTTGATAGTTCCATTGGATTCAGGAGGGAAAATTAGGTGGGGTTACAGTTGGGCACTTTTTCAGAAAAGGTCGAGAAAGCATAATTACGGAAACGCCCCTAAACCCTAAAAGTAGGGCTGCCAAGGGCAATTTTGTAATTTTACATTGAATTTGATAATTTGGAGTCCGGAAATGGATTCCTTGGTTGAAAATATGTAAGAATAGCCATGTTAAAATTTCAGGAAAAGTACAGCCGGACCGGGTACAACAGGGTCGGGCTGGGTCCCTGGGGGTATTTTAATAATTTTTTAAGATAGACTCATATAATCCCCAGAAACACTATGGAAGTGTCTAAATGGTATATTTGGAATTTTAGGACCGAGCTGAGAGCCCTAGTTGCTGGCACGCAAATCGAGGAGAAAAGCTAGAGGTATGGGACTTACCTTACTTGTATGTATTTGATATCTTTACTTGTGTAATGATGTATGTGATTGCTTTACTTGATTGTGTAGATCATATTTGAATAAATGAAGCTCTGTTTCTATTTTCACTGTGGCCATAGTCTTGTTGTATAAAACATTGAGCATGCAGAAATGTCATTATAGGGCATACATCTAGATAAAGCTAACATGTCATACATATAGCATCAATCATGCATGCATTATGGTATCTGTTTCCTACTAAGATTCTCTCGAATCTCACCCTCCCCTACCAACAATTTAGACTGGAGACGATAGAATATATGCAAACAATAATGCAGAGTACCGTACAAGGGGATTACAGTAGTGGAATAAAGATGGGAAGAAGTCTCCGTTTCACTAGGATGAGTTTAACACCCTAGTAGCCTTGTGCGGCTACCTTAATCGTGAGTATCATGTACTAACTCCTCTGGGGAATTTATGTAATCATGCACATATTATCAGTATAGTTATGCTATTATTGTGTTGCCTACCGAACCGCATATCATTTTCTGGAAATACTCTGAAAAAGGTTGAAATAGAGATAAGGGCGTGACAATTCGGGTGGAATGTGCATACTGGCTCAACTTGTCTAGCTTGCAATTTTGATTCTGATGCAGTACGTCTTCCCTACAGTCAGAAGTGGTGCTTTATAGGGCATCGGAGGTTTCTCGATGGAAGGCACAAGTTTAAATTGTAACGGAATTGCTTCAATGGGAAATCGGAAACAAGAGGGCCACCTCAGACTTTATCCAGCACAGACATCTTACAGCAGCTTGAGGATGTTGAATTCGAGTTCAGAAAAAGTGACGATGCAACACAAACAGGCCGAAAGAAGGGCAAGACTTCTACGCCTCAGCAATGGAGGAAGATAGCATTTTCTTTACTCTTCTATATTGGAATTCTATTTTACTTCGGCACAGCCTTGATGTCATGCACATTGAAAAAAATTGTATGCGACAATGTGCTATATACGCTGCTTAACGAACCGAGAAAGTCAAAAGATCATCTTCAAGTGAGGAATGATTTACGTACCATGGGAGTTCGTGAAGATATGTGGCCAGATGAGTATGAAAAATTTTAGCTGGCAAAGTTCACCCTCACAAAACTGAACAAGGAAGTCTTCCTTGCGACGTTGAAGAAAATAAAAGTTTCAGATGGATATTCAAGCAACATTTCACGATGTATTAACATGCAAGCTCAAAAAGTTGCTGGCCTGAAGAGTCATGACTCACATGTGCTTATACGATAGTCATTTCCACTAGCTATAAAGAATGCACTTCCTCTCAATGTGTCAATCATTTTAGTGGAGCTTTGTTCTTTTTTTCAGAAGTTGTGTTCCAAGGTCTTGATTGTTGAGGAGCTCGATTAGCTGCAGTCCAAAATTATTCTTACACTTTGTCATTTGGAGATGCTCTTTCCTCCGTCCTTTTCACTGTGATGGTTCATCTTACAATCCACCTTATTCATGAAACAAAGCTCGCTAGCCCAGTTCAATATCGATGGATGTATCCTATTGAGAGATACTCATTTTATATATGTGCGTCATTAATAGTTCTTATTATTGTTAGTCGCCTTTTTTAGCATTTTGTATCATTTTGCCCTTCTTCACTTTGTAGGTTTCTTTGGAAAATGAAATCCTACGTAAGGAATAAGGCTTGGCCAGAAGGTTCTATAGCTGAAGGTTATATAGGGCATGAGGTCCTGTATTTCTGTTCAAGGTACTTTGATGGATTGAGACCACCTTTAACCGACCGCCTCGTGTAGATGATTGTCCTAAACCCTCGTCAACATCAGCAGAATTTATCCCTCATGTTGGTAAACTAGTTGGAGGAACTGAGAACTTCAAACTAACGGCAACTAAGAAGTTGCAAGAACATAGACATGTCTTGATTAATTGCACTCAAGTTGAACCTTTCATACAGTAAGAATTGTACACTCACATGTTATTCTATATCTTTCATAACATTTTTCATTTTCATTTCACTATTGCATTCCCATGATTAATTGCAGGGAATTCAGAAGTCATGTAAAGCATCGACTCAGGATCCGTACTCAAACATCCTCCGAACTTGACAAAAAGGTCCACAGAGAATTCACAAGCTGGTTTGCGCGCAGAATACTAAATGACCACAACCTATACTCACAAGATTTCAGAGCTCTCGCAATCGGCCCTCTTGATTATGCAAAAAGGTTTACAGCTTACAATGTCAATGGTTTCAAGTTTTGTATGGTTTCACGTGATTAAGGATTGCACACTCAAAATTCGGGTGTTTATGGTACCTTTGGGATGTAACCCCCTTAGTAATTATGATTCAAAATACGTATTTTAAAATGAAATAGAGACCAATAATAATCAAACTCATTTACAATCCCTTCCTTACAGAAGGGTTTTCACAAATATTTTCAAAGATAATGCCTTACCCTGGTCTCAAATTCCACAACTTGAATATAATTACGCTATGCAGTTACATCACATTTACATATCAGAGTGTACAACAAAATCCCGGCAACCCTCGAGTTTCATACATAAACTAAAGGTTTATAAATTCCCATTAGGGGATTACACCACCGTCTCCAAAACAACATTTATAAGATATACGGTGATCTCCCAACAAAACATGATATCCAACACCAAAATATAAATCCCTCTAAGGAGCCTTATCCGCCCTTGGTCGTCTCCTTTCCCTTGGAGCCACCTGCCCTGTCTGAAGGTTTGTGAATAGAAAGAATGAGATTCAAAAGAATCCCAGTAGTAACAAATCACTCATACCACACGTAATCACAAAGCATGCAAGAAAATCATCAAGCAGCATCACAACATAAAGCACAGCACGCAGGCTGCCACATATGCACATAATCACATAATCTCATCCCCCGTATTCCACCGCCCCGAAGGCACGGTCCTCTCACCATCAACATCGATGGGCCGCGGGTGAAGGTTTCAAAAATAGCCTTACGACTTTCACATAGTCTCATCCCTCGGATTCCACAGCCCCGAAGGTATGATCCTCCCACCGTCAACACCGATGGGCCGCAGGTGATAGACTCACAAACAATGATCAAACAAACATACGATGTATCACATATAGTATAAGGGAAAAGAGTCACTACCTTATTCTTTCCTGATGTACGCCGGCACAGGTTGCTTACGATTAGGGCAAATGTCGAACCCTATAAACCAAAGTCAAAGATGACAAGTTATTCTCTATTCCAAATTCTCACATTCAGAACACTTAAAGTTGGTTATAACTTGGACTCTTTAGGTGGCTACTAGAAGTCTAGACATCTGCCTAAAGGGTTGGGGAGTACTATCTCAAAGACCACCTTTTAGTGTGCATCATAAAATGTGCTAACCACTGGGCTCACAACTTGGTCCTACAATTCCAAAATACAATTTAGACACTTCCATAATGTTTCTGGGGGTTATATGAGGCTATTATGAAAATTTACAAAAATGTCCCCGAGGACCCGGCCCGGCCGTACCCGATTCGGCTGTACCTTTTCTGAAATTTTGACATGGGCTATTCTGACATATTTTTGCCCAAGGAATCCATTTCCGAACTCAAAATTATCAAATTCAATGTCAAATTACAACATTACCGTTGGCAGCCCCACTTTAAGGGTTTTAGGGGCGTTTTCGTAATTATGCTTTTTCGGCCTTTTCCGAAAAAGTAACCAACTGTAACCCCACCTAATTTTCGCTCCTGAACTCAATGGAACCATCAAATCATTGAAAATCCAAATCTAACCCTCAAATCTAGCCCTGGCCGAAATCTTGGCATACTTTGGGAAGAATCGGTGTTTTTCGGTTTCGGCTCCGTAAACGTGTTCCTTTCTACTCCTAACCACTTTATTAATCATTACATTAGGTTACAACTAACATTAAGACCCAATTTGGGCAGCATAACCCCTAGGCCATATCATTTCCAAACTTTAAAACCAATGGCAATCCGGCGAAATTTCACCGATTAAATTGCCCACAGCAGTCAGAATAAGCAATATACGAAAGTTTGGAAGTTACCTCAAGCTCCCACTAGCTTTTCCTCAAGGTGGCTGAAAACCCTAGCCTTAGAACACCCAAATTTGTGCTCCACAAACCTTGATGAATATAGAAGAATAGCTTAGGAGCAGAGTTATACGCGTTTGGTATGGATTTACTGAAGAAATCGACTTACCGTACAAGTTCTCTTCTACTTCTCTCTCTTGAATTTCTCACACCTTGTCTCTCTTGTTGCAGCTGAATATCACGGTTTTGGGCTGATGGAGGAGGTGGATGATGATTTAATATAATATAATATTATTTTCTAATTATTTACTAAATTTCCATCAATTTCGGATTTTTACAAAATTCTGGCAGATTTCTGCCCAAACTTTGAAAAATCATAACTAATTCTAGAAAAATCAAAATGAGGTGATCCCAAAGCCAATGGAAAGATATTTTAAGTCCTATTTATTGGAAAAATATGAATCACTGCATTTAATAACCTCAAAAATACAGAATTGCACAAAAGTCCATACTGCTCTAAAACAGATTCCAGTTTCCATCCCAAAATTTGGAAAATCATAACTTGTAGCCCAAAAATTGAAATGACACAAATTATATCTCCATTTTGAAGCTTGGCATGTGAAATTTAAGACTACAAAATATCAGAATTTTTAGACACCATTTGGCTATTTAAAACGTCCATACAAGTCGACTGCCCTGTACAGAGTTTCAATAGATAGAGTTTCCAACTTTTGCACAATTGTTCCCAATGGTTCCAATTTCACAATAAAGACTCTCCCCACACGAATTTTCACAAGGAAGCCATTGGAATCATTAAAACATCCAAATTCCCATCACCCATTCTCCAAAAGTGTTTATTCAACAATAATTACAGTCACTTTTGAAGTCATTAGCCCTTAATCGCTTTTTGGGATATTACATTTCTCCCCCCGTAGAATAAATTTCGTCCTCAAAATTTGTCATACCACTTGAGCCATAAACCCTGGATATCACCTACGCATGTCCGCTTCCACTTCCTACGTTTCTTCTCTCTGAGTCATTCCCTTCCAAATCACCTTCACATACGGAATGCTTCGATGTCTGACCTGTCGTTCTTCTCGATCAATAATCTGTTCTGGCTCTACCGCATAGGTGAAGTTGTCTTGTAACTCAACTTCTTCATACTCAACAATGTGAGATGGATCTGATTGGTACTTCTTCAGTTGGGAAATGTGAAACACATCATGGATTCTGCTCAAGTTTGGGGGTAGGGCTACTCGATACGCAACAGGCCCAATTCTTGCAAGAATCTCAAAAGGACCTATATACCTTGGGCTCAGCTTCTTCCGCTTGATAGCTCTCCCGATGCCGGTGATTGGTGACACCCTCAGAAACACATGATCACCAACCTCAAATTCTAAAGGTCTTCTTCTCTTGTCAGCGTAGCTTTTTTGTCGACTCTGCGCCGCAAGGAGCCTCTTTCGAATGACTTGAATCTGTGATGAGGTTTGATCAACAAGATTTGGCCCATAAAGCTTCCTTTCAGACAACTCATTCCAGCACAGGGGTGATTGACACTTCCTCCCGTACAACGCTTCATACGGCACCATCTGAATGCTAGCATGATAACTATTGTTGTAGGCGAATCAGCAAGTGGAAGAAAGCAATCCCAATTCCCTTTGAAGTCGAGTACACAAGCTCGCAACATATCCTCTAATGTCTGAATGGTCCTCTCTGATTGTCCATCCGTCTGAGGATGATAAGTTGTGCTAAATCTTAGCTGAGTACCCAATGCCCCATGCAAAGCTTTCCAGAATCTTGAAGTGAATCGGGGAACTCGATCAGAAATGATGTTCTTTGGCACACCATAGAGCTTCACAATTTCTCGAATGTAAATCTTTGCTAGTTTGTGTAACCCCCTGACTTTAAACACGTAATTATAATTCGATAACACATATTTAAATTGGATTAGAGACCATTGGATGCTTTAACCTCGTTTTAAACTTTCTGTCTCACAGTAAAATTTTTACAAAACTTTCAAAACTCTTTTTCCCATCCTGGTCTCAATTTCAATATTCGAATACAATTACTTGCGCAGTTAATATACATTCAATCATATCAGAGTATATATCCGAATCGACGGCAACTCCCGGGTTCTATACATAAAAACCTGAAGGTTTATAAGTATACACTAGGGGATTACACAACCAAAATCGAATGTTGTGTTCCTGATTCAAAATATACAGTAATCCCGAGTTCAAAATACATAACCAACGTTTCCAATTCAACTATATACCCCTAAGGGTCCTAATTGCTCCGGGTTGGCCGCTTCTCCTTTGAGCCACACGCCCTGTCTGAAATGTTAGTCATATGAAAGAATGAGATTCGAGAGAATCTCAGTAGTAACAAACCACTCACACAATGCATAAACACAAAGCATGCACATAAATCACAAACAACAACAATCTCAAAGATACATGGTTTTCACCACAAACGACAGCACGCACGGCTGTATACACAATACGACATCTCCTGCTGTAATCAACATCACGACAGCTTACGCTGTAATCACAATAACGACAGCTTAAGCTGTAAACGACATCTTGCGTTGTAAATGACAGCTTGCGCTGTAAACGACAGCTATCACCAGCTATAACCGCAGCAGCATCAAAGATTCATCATAGAACAGTGATAACACACACATACAGAGCATTACACATAGTATAAGAGAGAGAGTCACTACCTGATCCTTTCCCAACTTTTCTTGGCACAGCGGGCTCACGAGGACGGCAAATATCAAATCCTGTAAACCAAGTTAGGGACAAACCGTCAATCTCTTTCCAAAGTTTTATCTCTATAATACTTAAGTTGATTATCACTATGGTCAATTAATCAAGTCAACTAAGGAGCTAAAGTGGTCAATTAACCTAAAAGGCTAATTTCTAACCTCAAATTTCCACAATATTACATTATGCCATTAAATCTTCAATTTTCGCATAGGTGACCAATCTGCCAGAATTTTCCAACATCTTTGAAAAATCATAACTAATTCTAGAAAAATCAAAATGAGGTGATCCCAAAGCCTATTGAAATCTCTTGAAGTCCTCTTCATAAGAAAAATATGAATCACTACCAGAAATCACCACACAATTCCAGAATTACACAACATTCCACACTACTTCAGAATTAGGTCCAGTTTCGACATCAAACTTTGGGCAACTAGAACTCCCAGCTCAAAACCCGAAATGACACAAATCATATATCCATTTTGAAGATTGAAATGTGAAATTTAAGACTGGAAAGTTTCAGAATTTTTAGATGCCAATTGCCTATTCAAAATGTCCCTACAAACTGACTGCCCTGCACAAAGTTACACTTGACAGTTTTTCCAATTTTCAACCAATGTGTCCAATGGCTTCAAAATCAACAACCAAACCTATTCCCACATAATTTTTCATGTAGAACACAATGGTAACATCAAAATGAACAAATTCCCACTCATTCCCCATGTCCTGTTTTGGCAGAATTTTAGGATATTTCACAACAAACAACCACTTCACTATCTAATCACTAAGCTTAGCTCATTTGCCTCCAAACCAACATATAAGCACATATATAGGATGAAAGCTTCATGATCCTTAATATACCCTAAAAAACAAAATTAGGGCTGTCACCATAGCCCACCACAACTCGGCCAATTAAAGCATCATATACATCTACATAATGCTCTTACTCACCTCTTGCTTCTTCTTGTGTTCTTTTCTTGATTCCTCAACTTTTGTTCTTGCAAGGTGGCTGAAAACTCTCCTCTTCAAAAACAAAAACCATAGAAATGAAGCTAAGGAAGAGAGGAACAAGTTTCATGAAGGTCACTTGAGCCATAGATGAGGTTAAGAAGGTGAAAAATCAAGATTAAGCTCACCTTAAAACCTTGCTTTTCTTCCTCTACGTTTTTGCTGCTGTAACCGACTTGAGGAGAGAGGAAATATGTGACTTAATGATCAGATTTTTGGCCCCTCTTATCTCTCAAAGTCCAAACGAAAATATGGTGCAAAAGTAGATAAAAGATGTGGTGAAAATTACTTCACTTGGTTATATACTTATGGTGAATTAACTAAGGGTAAATTTGCTTCAAGTTTTCTCTTTCCTTCCTCCTCCCTTTTTGACCGAAATGTTTTGCTTTTGTATTCAAGATATCATCTTATGCTTGGCCTACAATTATTGACCAAGTCTTCATCTCCTTACTTGGTCTTTCATGTGCTTCTCTTTCTCTCTTTATTGTCACCGAAAATAGCTCTTAAAGAGCAAAAACAAATACTCCTTGATTTATCATAAATTTTGCCCCTTCAAATACATTACTTTAGGTGCCATATTTGACCAATTCAACATATTTTCTTTTCCTCCTCATGCCATACGAATTATAGCCCTTGGAATAGCCAAAAGAGCTCCTTGAATCAACCATAATTCCAACTCTTCAAATATTACTTCTTTAGTTGAAATTGTTGACTTAGTCACCACCTTTTACAACTTGGTCAAATTGCCTTCACATGTCATATATTAATAACCTATATTGTCTCCTTATATCTTACATAAGTCATGGCCCTTTAAAGGAGATGATGATCTTATAACATATCCACTTGCAATATAATATTCAATTGCCAATTTTTTTTTTTTGCATGTGAAAATTGACTAAAGTCGTAACAAAATTTCTAGAGGTAATTCTGTCATTAATCCCACCATCTATTCTGTACATTTAGCCCTTAAGTACATTTTGGGATATTACAGTTTGTCCGGAGAATAACCAGCATTGATTGGTAAGAAGTGTGCCAACTTTGTTAACCGATCCACAATCACCCAAATCACATCATAATTCCTGATTCTAGGCAATCCTACAACAAGGTCCATGGTCACACTTTCCCATTTCCATTCTGGAATCTCAGGACTTTGAAGCAAACCAGGTGGTCTCTGGTGCTCAATTTTTACCTTCTGGCAAGTGAGACACCTCGCTACATATTTTGTCACATCACTCTTCAAGCCCGGCCACCAATACATAGACTTCAGATTATGGTACATTTTGGTCATACCAGGATGAAGAGTATATCGGCTCTTATGCGCCTCATCCAAAATCTTCTGTCTCAACTCCGCCTTTAGTGGAACACAGATTCTCTTCTGATAGCGAACCAATCCACTAAGCGATATATCATAGCCTTGAGCTTCTCCCCGTTCAATCCGAGCTAGGTTGCGCTGTATCCAGCCATCTTGCTTCTGAGCTTTTTCAATTTCAGCTCTCAAGTCACTTTCCCCTTGGGAAACAATATAGTTGGCACAGTTGATCTGATTCGACAAGTTCAAATCTCGAAAATCCACTATCAATTTCCCTTCTTGTATCATCATTGCTGCCACAAGCACTGTTTTTCAACTAAGAGCATCTGCGACTACATTTGCTTTACCCGGATGATATTTGATTTCCAAGTTGTAGTCCTTAAACAACTCTATCCAACGATGTTGTCTCATATTCAACTCTTTTTGATCATACAAATACTTGAGACTTTTGTGGTTGCAGTACAGTTCTACCTTCACACCATACAAATAATGCCACCAAATTTTCAAAGCAAACACAATGGCCGCAAGCTCCAGATCATGGGTGGGATAGTTCATTTCATGAGGTTTGAGCTGTCGAGAGGCATAGGCTACCACACGTCCCTGCTGCATAAGTACACACCCCAATCCCTGCTTACTCGTATCACTATACACAACATAAGTCAAGCTGGGATCAGGTATAATCAACACAGGTACCATTGTCAATCTCTCCTTCAGCTCCACAAAGCAATTTTCACATTTCTCATCCCACAAAAACGGCTGATCCTTTCTCATGAGCTTGGTCATTGGCAAAGCAATACGGGAGAAATTTTAAATGAATCTCTGGTAGTAACCAGCAAGACCCAGAAAACTACGTACCTCAGTAACAGTTTCTGGCCTCTTCCAGTCCAGTACTGCTTCTACCTTACTGGGATCCACAGAGACCCTTTCTTGCGAGATAACATGGCCTAAGAATTTTACTTCTGGCAACCAAAACTCACATTTACTCAATTTGGCATAGAGCTGCTTCTTACGCAAGATGTTCAACACAATCCTCAAATGATGCTCATGCTCCTCCATACTCTTGGAGTATATCAAAATATCATCAATAAACACAACAACAAACTGATCTAGATACTGTCGAAAGACACGGTTCATGTAATCCATGAATACCGCATGTGTATTGGTTAGCCCAAATGGCATCACCAGAAACTCATAATGCCTATACCTAGTTCTGAAAGCAGTTTTCGGAACATCTTCTGCTTTCACACGCAGCTGATGATATCCTGACCTTAGATCAATCTTTGAAAACACACACGAACCAGACAGTTGATCTAAAAGGTCATCAATTCTTGGGAGAGGGTACTTATTCTTAACAGTAATCTTATTCAATTCTCTGTAATCAATACACAAACATAGACTCCCATCTTTCTTTTTGACGAATAACAGTGGAGCTCCCCAAGGTGACACACTGGGTCTAATGAACCCTTTCTCAAGTAAGTCTTCAATCTGCTTCTTTAATTCCGCCATTTCATTTAGGGCCATACAATATGGAGCCTTTGAAATAGAACCAGCTCCAGGCACAATCTCGATTGGGAATTGAACTTCCCTTTCTAGAGGCAATCCACTAAGGTCATCAGGAAATACCTCAGGGAATTCATTTACTACGGGTATACTGCTTAAAGTTTCTCCGGTCTCTCCTTAAATAGAAAAGAACACCATATACCCCTGGCAACCTTTTTCTAAATATTTCTCAGCTTTGGCCGTTGAAAGGAAATTCATACTGCCATTCACATCCTCAACACTTTGAGAAATAGGATACACTATCCTCTTGTTCCCACAATCTAATAGCACATTATTTGCCGTCAACCAATTGAAACCCAAAATGACTTCTAATTGATAGAGCGGCAGACAAATCAAATCAACAATGGATTGATGCCCCTCCACAGTTATGACACAATTTAGGTAGGCTTCGACAGCTATAGCTTTGACACCCATTGGCGTCGACACAACTAAATCGAAGGGCAATTTATGTACATGCATACCCAGGCGCTTCACACAATCATAAGCAATGAAAGAGTGACTTGCACCCGAATCAAATAACGCTTGTAACATATTACCATCAAGGAGAATTTTACCTTGAATAAGATCAGAGGACTTTCAGGATTCCTCATGAGTCATGGCGAATACTCGACCCTGAGTCCTCGGTCGCTGCTCTACCTGAGGCCGCCGACAATCTCTAGAAAGATGGCCCGGTTGCTTGCAATTAAAGTAGATAATTTCGCCCCGACAATTTCTACCATAGTGTGGCTTGTTGTAATGGCGACATACCCATTCTGTCAAAGATTTCTAGGGCTCCCGATCTCTAGGCTGGTAGGGCTTCTTACTAGTACCCCGGGACGAAGAGGATCCCTGGCCCTTCCGCTTCTAGGAAGTATTACCCTTACTGGGTTCACTGCGATTACCAGGAGCTTTGGCAGGATACAATTCCCTCAAATTATTTTCTGTGATTCTACACTCTTCTACTGCCTTGTTAAAGTTGGTGAACAAGTGTGTAGCTAACCTCTTCCTCAGCTCTCACCGCAGACCACGAATAAGTATGTCTGCACTCAACTCTTCATTATCCGCCTTCTGAAGATAAGAAGAATATCGAGACAGACGAATAAAATGGGACAGATAGTCATCAAAGGTCTCGGTGTCCCCTTGTCTGGTGTTCAGAAATTCAGTTTCCTTCTCAAGCCGCACTGATTTGGGAAAGTATTTCTCATTGAATTCTTGTTGAAACAATTCCCAAGTCAACGGTACATTTTTGCTTTTCAACTTTAAGGCAATGTTCTGCCACCAACGATCTGCATCCCCGTCGAGCTTATAAACTGCCAGACGTGGCTTCACCTCGTCCGGGCACCCAAGGACCTAAAATATCTTTTCCAGCCTGTTTAACCAATCTTCAGCTGCTTGGGGATCAAACCTCCCTCTGAACGCTGGAGGCAAGTGCTTACAGAATCTTGAAACCCAAAATTGCAGATCTCTTTCCTCTCTAATTGGAACTCCATATGATTCTTGGTTTGGTCCAGCATGAGGAGGTGATTCGAGTGGTTGTACTAACCCTTCCGCAGTTTCTTCCTTATGAGTCCTCTCCTGGGTCTCCTCTTGTGTGGACGGACCCTGAGCCTCATTTCTTTTAGCCTTCTCTTCTTTGAGCTCCTATCTCAGCTCAGCAATCATGTCCCTTTGATCTTTAATAAGACCCATCAATTCTTACATCGAGTCTGGTGGATTATCATTGACCACCTCCACCTCAGTGTCTACTTGCTGAGTATTGGGGCGACCTCTAGTTTTCTTCATTCTACAAATAACTTACCCCATTAATATAGCAAAAATAGTATGCACATTTATTCACAAGTCTCGTATATATCTATATCAATAGAACGTACATGTGCATAGACAACAATTATTCACAAATGAACTTCTATCCCTAAAGCCAACTAAGGGATCTATCCTAGCAACTCTACCCTTGCCAGGAACTACAGCTCTGATACCGAAAATGTAACCCCCTTCGTAATTATGATTCGAAATACGTATTTTAAAATGAAATAGAGACCAATAATAATCAAACTCATTTACAATCCCTTCCTTACAGAAGGGTTTTCACAAACATTTTCAAAGATAATGCCTTACCCTGGTCTCAAATTCCACAACTTGAATATAATTACCCTATGCAGTTACATCACATTTACATATCAGAGTGTACAACAAAATCCCGGCAACCCTCGAGTTTCATACATAAACTAAAGGTTTATAAATTCCCATTAGGGGATTACACCACCGTCTCCAAAACAACATTTATAAGATATACGGTGATCTCCCAACAAAACATGATATCCAACACCAAAATATAAATCCCTCTAAGGAGCCTTATCTGCCCTTGGTCGTCTCCTTTCCCTTGGAGCCACCTGCCCTGTCTGAAGGTTTGTGAATAGAAAGAATGAGATTCAAAAGAATCCCAGTAGTAACAAATCACTCATACCACACGTAATCACAAAGCATGCAAGAAAATCATCAAGCAGCATCACAACATAAAGCACAGCACGTAGGCTGCCACATATGCACATAATCACATAATCTCATCCCCCGTATTCCACCGCTCTGAAGGCACGGTCCTCCCACCATCAACACCGATGGGCCGCGGGTGAAGGTTTCACAAATAGCCTTACGACTTTCACATAGTCTCTGCCTAAAGGGTTGGGGAGTACTATCTCAAAGACCACCTTTTAGTGTGCATCATAAAACGTGCTAACCACTGGGCTCACAACTTAGTCCTACAATTCCAAAATACAATTTAGACACTTCCATAGTGTTTCTGGGGGTTATATGAGGCTATTATGAAAATTTACAAAAATGCCCCCGAGGACCCGGCCCGGCCGTACCCGGTCCGACTGTACCTTTTCCGAAATTTTGACATAGGCTATTCTGACATATTTTTGCCCAAGGAATCCATTTCTGAACTCAAAATTATCAAATTCAATGTCAAATTACAACATTACCCTTGGCAGCCCCACTTTAAGGGTTTTAGGGGCGTTTTCGTAATTATGCTTTTTCGGCCTTTTCCGAAAAAGTGACCAACTGTAACCCCACCTAATTTTCGCTCCTGAACTGAATGGAACCATCAAATCATTGAAAATCCAACTTTAACCCTCAGATCTAGCCCTAGCCAAAATCTTGGCATACTTTGGGAAGAATCGGTGTTTTTAGGTTTCGGCTCCGTAAACGTGTTCCTTTCTACTCCTAAGGTTACAACTAACATTAAGACCCAATTTGGGCAGCATAACCCCTAGGCCATATCATTTCCAAACTTTAAAACCAATGGCAATCCGGTAAAATTTCACCGATTAAATTGCCCACAGCAGTCAGAATAAGTAATATACGAAAGTTTGGAAGTTACCTCAAGCTCCCACTAGCTTTTCCTCAAGGTGGCTAAAAATCCTAGCCTTAGAACACCCAAATTTGTGCTCCACAAACCTTGATGAATATAGAAGAATAGCTTAGGAGCGGAGTTATACGCGTTAGGTAAGGATTTATCGAAGAAATCGACTTACCGTACAAGTTCTCTTCTACTTCTCTCTCTTGAATTTCTCACACCTTGTCTCTCTTGTTGCAGCTGAATATCACGGTTTTGGCCTGATGGAGGAGGTGGATGATGATTTAATATAATATAATATTATTTTCTAATTATTTACTAAATTTCCATCAATTTCGGATTTTTACAAAATTCTGGCAGATTTCTACCCAAACTTTGAAAAATCATAACTAATTCTAGAAAAATAAAAATGAGGTGATCCCAAAGCCAATGGAAAGATATTTTAAGTCCTATTTATTGGAAAAATATGAATCACTGCATTTAATAACCTCAAAAATACATAATTGCACAAAAGTCCATACTGCTCCAAAACAGATTCCAGTTTCCATCCCAAAATTTGGAAAATCATAACTCTTAGCTCAAAAATTGAAATGACACAAATTATATCTCCATTTTGAAGCTTGGCATGTGAACTTTATGACGGAAAAATATCAGAATTTTTAGACACCATTTGGCTATTTAAAACGTCCATACAAGTCGACTGCACTGTACAGAGTTTCAATGGATAGAGTTTCCAACTTTTGCACAATTGTTCCCAATGGTTCCAATTTCACAATAAACACTCTCCCCACACGAATTTTCACAAGGAAGCCATTGGAATCATTAAAACATCCAAATTCCCATCACCCATTCTCCAAAAGTGTTTATTCAACAATAATTACAGTCACTTTTGAAGTCATTAGCCCTTAATCGCTTTTTGGGATATTACATGGGACAAGGTGTTATGCGAGCAACAATGATGCCAACATGTAGTTCGGAGGCGTCCCTTACTAAGGAAAGCTTCTTGATGTCATGGAACTTAATTACCAAGGCTGTTTCAGGGTTACACTATTCAAGTATTTGTGGGCAAATACCACTACTTCCTAGGGACTCACAACTGACAACTTAGGCATCATATCAATAAATTTCTCATGGCCAATTCACACTGGTCATTCTCAAGATGATGAGCCGTATATTCTTGCCTCAGAGGCACACCGGGTTTATTATGTTGACGACGAGAGATATAGGGATTGGCACATGGTTGTTTATATAAAGTCTCGAGACCTTTACGACATGGGTGATGGTGATAACATAGCCTACGAGAGTGAGCCATTTTAGCCTGCCAATTTCGAAAACTTCTTCCCTAAAGGCAATCACAATTTACATATAGTTTGGTTCATTTTTTAAATTCATATCATTCTAATTAAATTTTTTTAACAAAAAACACATCGCTAACAATTTTTCTATACAATATTTGTAAGGATGGCGCAGATGACTAATCAAACAAATTATGTTTTTATTTTAAAACAAATTTTGTTTTTGTTTTATTAAAAAAATTTTAAAAATTAAAAAAATATTTGTAGTGGTTAAAAAACCGCTACAAACACGTGATACTAACCACTACAAGTTCCATATTGATACCTATAAATACCCTAACATCTCATTTCAAACACTTCATCTTTTCTTTTCACCTTACCTCTTTTTCATCTTCTCTCATTTTCAACTTTTTTTCTATGAGCCGAGGAGCTTAATAAGGTGATCAAATATGGTAATAAATTCTTAAATTATTTATTTCAATACTATTTTTCTTTCGCATCATATTTATTCTCACTATTTCTTTTCAGATATTTATTTACATAATCATATTCACATTAAAGCGGATAACATAATGGTTCCTTATTATCTACTTATCCCCAATAATATTATCAAAACAATTTTCAAACTTATCTAATTTAATTAAATCATTCCTTTAAAATTATAAATGACCTAAACTCATGAATAATAAGCTAATTAAATTAGCTAAACTATTAAAATAATAAACTATTTAATTTAATATTAACAAGAAGTAAACAGATAATTGTAAATTTTTGTTGTAATTTTTCTAAAATTTGTAGCGGTTTTATAACTGCTACAAATATATTTTAAAATCAGCGTGCAAAATTTGAATTTTTTCTGAAATTTGTAGCCGTTATATAACCGCTACTAATTATTCTCGCCCTTTTTAAATTCCATTTTGTAGCGTTAATTAACCACTAGTAAATATTCCTGCGATTTTTATATTCAATTTTCTAGCGGTTTAATAATCGCTACAAATATCACTACAAATTTTTATTTTCATTTCCCGCCATAAAATATTCGCTGTGGCAATTCGTAGCATTTATATAACCGCTACAAATTAGTAAGGTTCCTATGATCTTAAATTTAATAGCGGTGATTATTAACCGCTACGAATATAGTAGCAGTCTGTTCCCTTTGAGTAGCGGTTATTTATAATCGTTACAAATTCACTTGCAATAGTGGATTTCGTAGCGATTTATTGAACCGCTACTAAGTATGTTAGTAGCGATTAAAACCACTACAAATACTCACTTTTAACCGCTACTAAATCACAATTTTTTTGTAGTGCCACATTATGGCTTTTGGTCCCTATATTTTTAAATTACAGGCTTTTGTCCCTCAAAAAGTATAATGATCCATATTTTTATTAGAATATAGGGACTAACATTTGAGTATAAAAGAAAACTGAGGGAAAAAATTGATTTTAAACTATATGACTAAAACTACAATATGTGTACATTATAAAGACCAAACATTATATAAATTCTAAATTAATTTGGGAAAATGTTAGGGGCGTTCAAAACACGAGATGGGATCGGGATACCCCATTCTCGGTTCTCGGTCTGAGTTTTTTACTAGGATGCAATTTGCATCCTAGCCTAAGTGTGGTCTCGGTCCCATTAGTGGTGTGGTCGTTAATCTCTCCCTCAACTGAATAAAGCTCTTTTCACATGGTATATCCCACACAAAATGATTGGTTCTTTTTATGAGCTTTGTCAATGGTAAGGTAATTATGGAAAAATTTTGTATGAACCTAAGATAGTAACCGGCAAGACCCAGAAAACAGCGTATTTTTATAACAGTTTCCAGCCTCTTCTAGTTTAACATTGCTTCTACTTTACTTAAATCAACAAAGACTCCTTCTTCATAAATTACATGACCCAGAAATTTAACTTCTGATAGCCAAAACTCACATTTACTGAGCTTGGCAAAGAGTTGTTTTTCTTTCAGAATGCCCAGCATGGTTCTCAGATGCTCCTCATGCTCTTCTCTACTTTTGGAATAGATCAGGATGTCATCGATGAAAACTAACATGAACTTATCTAAGTATTGATGAAAGATCCAGTTCATGTAGTTCATAAATACAGCAGGCGCATTAATCAAGCCTAAGGGCATCACCAAGAATTCATAATGCCTATATCTGGTCTTGAAAGCTATTTTTGGGATATCTTCAGCCCTTACTCACAGCTGATGGTAACCTGATCTCAGGTCAATATTCGAGAACACACTAGATTCAGACAGTTGATCAAGGAGATCGTCAATTTGGGGAAGCGGATATTTGTTATTGAAGATCACCTTGTTCAATTCTCTGTAGTAAATGCATAGCCTAAGGCTGCCGTCCTTCTTTCTGACAAACAACACTGGTACTCCCCATAGTGAAACACTAGGTCAAATGAACCCTTTCTCAATAAGTTCTTCAATTTGTTTCTTCAGCTTTAACATTTCATTTGGTGCTATTCTGTAAGGCGCTTTGGATACAGATCCAATTCCTAGTATGATTTCAATAGTGAACTCTACTTCTCGTTCTGGAGGTAACCTACTAATATCCTTTGGGAAGACCTTAGGGAACTCATTCATGATGGGTACATATTCAAGAGTTAAATTTGTCTCTGCCTGTACGGAGAAAAAAACCATATACCCTTGACACCCTTTCTTTAGGCATTTCTCAACTTCAACCATAGAGAGCAGATTTAGGTTTAGATTATCATCAAGTTTTGTCTGAGGCTCTGGAAATACTACTGTCTTATTACTACAATCTAGTAGCACATTGTTCACCGTCAACTAGTTCAAACCCAGTATGACTTCTAGTTTTTGGAGTGGCAAACAAATTAGATCTATTACAGATTCATGCCCCTCAACATATATAGTACAATTTAGACATACATCAACAGTCACAGCTTTGACACCCATAGGCGTGGATATAGTCAAGTCATACGGCAATTAATAGATGCTTAGATCTAATCATTTAGCACAATCATATGAAATGAAAGAATGGCTTGCACTTGAGTCAAACAATGCATGTAAAGTATTACCATGAAGGAGGATAGTACCTTGGATCATCTCTGGTGTTTTTTGGGCCTCCTCATGCGTTATGGTAAAAATTCTACCTTGATTCTGCGACTTGGGCTCAGCTCCCCGTTATGGACAATCTTTCATAAAGTGTATGGGTTTTCTACAAGTATGACAAATCAGTTGCCCCTCACAAGACCTACCAGGGTGTGTCTTACCGCATTTAGAACATGGTCGCTATGGTTGAGAACCTTGGTAGTTTTTCTTCTTAGATTGGAAGGGCTTCTTGTTGTTTTCCTTCAAAAAGAATCCTTGCCCCTTTCATTTTTTAGAAGTATTCCCCTGACTAGATCCACCTTAGTTGTTTGCATTTTTGCGCATATGCATCCTCCTCAAGTTACCTTCTGTCAATCGGCATCCTTCCACAGCCTTGTTGAATTTTGTGAATTGTCAGGAAACTAGCTTCTCCTCTATCTCAGGCTTCAGTTCCCCAATTAACATATTGAAGCTCCATTCTTTATCATCTTTAAATTTCAAATAAGAAGAGTAATGGGAAAACCGAGTGAACTGGGATAGGTGCTTATCAGAAGTCTCATTATCACCATATCGCATAGCCAGGAATTATTTCTCCTTTGTGAGACTCACAGAACTCAGGAAGAAGTTCTTGTTGAACTCATGTTGGAATAACTCCCAGGTCAATGGAATGTTTCATGCATTTAGTATTCTTGTTGTATTTTTCCACTAGTAGTCAGTGTCTCCCTCTAATTTATATATAGCCATTCTAGCTTTCATCTTTGTAGGACACCCCAGCACCTCAAATATATTTTCCAATTGTGTTAACCATTCCTCAACAGCTTGTAGATCAAATTTTCCCTTGAATGCCAGAGGCTGTTACTTAATGAATTTAGGCATCCAATATATTGGAGGTATTTTTCTTCTCAGGCTGGAACAATAGGAATCCCATGACTAGATTCATGCGACTATGAGTACTCACCATTCCTTGACAGCTCTTCCTCCAAATCCACCTCAGTATCTTCATATCCTCGGTGTCTTCAGGTTGTGCCCTATCTTCATTCTACTTTTCTTTCACTTCTTGGATTTCCTCAAGCAAGCCCTAAATCATTTCGAGCCCTACCATTACCAGTCCATGTTCTGCACCACATATGATTCTATGTGATCCAGAAAAGTCCAAAACTCAAAGGGACCCCAAAATACAATCTCTTTCCTTTTCTTGATCCAGGAAGTAAAATCAGGAAGGTAGGCTAGTGTGTTTTGAATCCAGATTTCATCAATCAACACTAATCCAAGCTCGGCCCTTTGCCTATACAACTTCCTTTATGTACTCGAAAAATGATGCATATCGTAACATGGAGGAAATATATTCATTGAAACACATCAAATATATTTCCCCAAAGTACTCCCACAGTTCATGGTCGGGATGTGGGTTGAAGGCTAACTCAACTATCAGGGTACTAGACTTAGTATCATAATCGATGCCCTAAAACGTCTTGTTATTCTCAGGATCACTAGTATCACCTACAAATGGCTCTATGCTAGGACTAGCCTGCTTAGCCTTTATCATTATTATCGTATGGTTGGGAACTCTTTTTTTCCATACACACACCCCTTTATTAATAACTACATAAAGTTTACCCTCCAGTATACGATGCTCTGGGGGAGGCTGGTTAACAGACAGGGGTGAACTACTTCTTTGTCTTTTTCTATCAAACATGTTTTCTAGCATAAAGCAATTAACAAAGGGTAAGATTTTACTAATATCAGCAAAGAACTTTATCCTAAAGCCAAGAACTTATGCTCTGATACAAACAAATGTAACACCTTCATTTTCAAAACGTATGGACAGCTCATGTGTAGTAATATCTTTAAAAAGGAGACCGGTAATCTTTTGTAAACAGTGGAAGTCCCAACTTCAAGCAGATTGTTGAGTGGATTTTTCAAAAAAAATTTTGAAAATCATTTTCAGCCTTGGTCTCATATTATTTTATGATTCATTTCAAGCCATTCGTTTTAAGTTCATTTTTTCATATAAGAGTTTTTACTAATAAATTCTCTACTGAAACCTAAACTACTATAATTAATTAACAGCCCTAAATAGATGGTTGTCCACTACTTGTTTGAATGCCGCTATGCTTTTGTTTATATACAGGCGCTTATTTACATGTCTACGGACTTGCCAGTATGGAACTAACACACTTAGATACAAATTTAAGTACAATCTCCAAAATAGATAACCAAAGGAAAAATAAATTCTAAGTCCTTCGCTTCATTCTCCTGTGTTTACCTTCTTGCTTAAGGAACTACTTGCCCGAGCTGAAATTTTTTTTTGGAAAAATAGGGTGAGATTCAATGAATCTCAGTAGTAACAGATATCACTCATATAAAATGCACATATATCATACCATGTCAACCAAAGCTACAATACAATCAACATATTCAATATTCAGAGATAAATTCACATTGGTACAAACATGCCTATAACATATCACATAGTATGTAGGGGATAAGTTACTACCTGACAATTTTTCCAAATCTTGATCTTGATTGACATGCTTTGGATGTCCTGGGCAAGTGTCAAGTCCTATAAATTGTAATTTATGGGCAATGAGTTATTACTTAGTTCAATTCTTTCATAAATTATTTTCTTATGTTGGTTATCATTAGGATAACTTCATTAGGCCCAATATGTAGCTAATGAGCCCAAACTAACCCTAAATGCTAAACTTAGCCCTTTAAGGTCCAATTCTATTACAAAAACCCTTTACTTTGAATTTTCGCACAATTTCACATGATTGCAGATTTTTCACTGAACTTTAAAAAATCATAACTAATTCTTTTTGGTTTAGAGAAGGGAGTATATAAATACCACGTCTCGAACTCGCAACCCCAAAGCATCAATGAAGAATGACCCAGAAAAAACTCTAATTGTGGTAATCCAAAATTCTGTGACCCTTTTAAGTATATTTTAAGAGAAAAATACATCCCACAGTCTTCTGTCCACACGAAATTCCCAGTTTTTATGTTTTCCCTTGCTGCTAGAAAATCTGACTAGTTTTAATGGTCTATTTCAAATACTCATAACTCCTAGTATACTTATCAAAATCCTTCATAATACCTATCAAATTAAAGGTCTTTAAGTATACTTTAATTATGGAAAATATCATCATTACCAGATGAAGTTTGGATAGTGAAATTTTCACCAAAACAAAACTGCCAGACAAAAACGCAAACTGGCAGCTTAGTGAACTAAGTTTCCAGTAGTTGAGCTTTTCAATCAGTCTTCCAAAAATTGTAATTAGAGCCTATTCCCACACAATTTTTTCGTGTAGAATCCAATGGAAAGCTCAAAAATACCAAAATCAAACTCCTTCTCCTAGATCTACCTCTAACCGAGACTGCTCTCCAAAAACAACAAAAATCAAGTTTGTGCTTTTGACCTCCAGCAAGTCTAATACGTCATTAAGAATCATATATCACATTAGATATGATTTAAAACATCTTTATTCTTCAAAACCACCCATTAGTCAAAATACATGGTTAGTTAAAGAGCTAAGAAAAAACTCAACGAAAACATAAAGTAATCGAATCTAAATGAAGCCTACACTTACCTCTTCGCATTCCTACAAGTGGTTCGGTATTCCAACGACACTCCAGCTAACTAACTGACACAAAATACCTCAAATGAGAAATCTGAGACTATAGACTTGAAGCTCTCATTAAGAAGAACAATGTTTATGAGGGTGTTTTAACCATAGATGAGGTTAAGAAGGTGAAGAATCAAGATTAAACTCACCTTCAACCTTGGTTCTTCAAGCTCTATATTTTGGCAGCTGAAAAACTAACTTGAAGAGAGAGGAAATGAATGGTGAAATGATAAGATTTTTGGCTTCTCATATCCCTTATTAATCAGCCGCAAGTTTAAGAGTGAGTGGAGAGAGTTTGATATGGTGTCACATAAAGATAGTTCTTTTAACTTATTTGATTGGCCCAACAAATTGAAGTTTGATTAAGTTAAATGGCATCTTCTCTATCCCTTTTTTCCTTGTGTCAATAGAAAATTAGAGAGAGTTATGGGAGAGGATGATGTGTCTATTTCTTATGTCTTCTTGCAAAAAAGTAGTTGATTTGCTTCAGTATGTGTGGTGTAGTGTGGGGAAAAGTGCTTTAATTAATTAAATGGACAACTATGGGTGTTGTGTTAGGTAAATGTTGTCCAATTTGTCTATTGAAATTTTGCTTTTCAAGGACAAATCTTAGCCCTTGATTTTGGTTTCCAATTCTAACCTCAAAATCACATGGTAGATGTCCCTTTTACCCTTGATGATGGCAATATTATTTAATTTGCCATTAGGTACTCTTGCTTTTTGGGTCATTTAACCCTTGAGTGAATTTTAAGATATTACAATACTGATATCCTTGCAGGGTGCCTCAGCAATCGAAGGAGGCTTGTACCACCCAGTATTTCTCTTCTTAGCCTTTGTTGTATGACAAGTATGGCATTGAGAAAGAATTTGAGCGACATCATGCTTAAAAGAGGGCCAAAAGAACTTATCTTCTACTAAGGCCGTGGTTTTTTGGATGCCGAAATGTCTAGCCAATCCCCAAACTTGTAATTCCCATATGAGGAAATCACACATCGAAGTACGAGGAACACACAACTTAGACCTTCAAAAGAGGTAGTCATCATCAATTGAGAAATCCACATAATATTGGTGATTTCCACCAATAACCTCTTGTAAATGATCCAAAATCAGGGCACGAGGTATATTCATCCTTTAACCTTTCAAATCCACGTTAATAATTGTTAAGGTGTTAAGGAGGTGTATGTGTCAACTAAGGGCATTAGCTACCTTATTTTCTACTCCCGGGCAGTGCTTTACTGCAAAGATGAACTCTCAAATGAACTCACTCTACTTCGCATGCTTGGCATTTAGATGTCATTGGGAGCTAAGGAACTTGAGGGCGTGGTGGTCAGAGTAGAGGACAAATTGTTAGGGTAAAATGTAGTACTTCTAATGCTCTTAACAATGGACAAGGGCATAGAACTCCTTGTTGTAGGTGGAGTACTTCTACGTTGCATCATTAAGCTTCTCACTAAAGAAGGCAATGGGTTGGACATAAAAGCTTCTCCTTAATGGTTCTGAAAGCCTTTGAAGCTATGGGAGTCCAAACAAATTCATCCTTCTTCAACCAATCAGTAATTGGTGCCATGAGGGTGCTAAAATCCCATATAGTTGATAGAAGGAAGCTAAGCCATGAAAACTTCATGCTTTGTGTAGTAATTGGGTTTTGGCCACTCGTGGATAGCTTAAACCTTTGCAAGATCAGCAGATAGGCCCTATTGTGAGATAATGAACCCAAAAATGGAAACTTGATTTTAGAGGAATGAGCACTTTAGTAGGTCGAGGCAAAACTTTTCCTTCTGAAAAGTGAGGAATACCTGCTTCAAATGGTTCAGGTGGTCATTCTTGGAATTAATGAAGACCAATATGGCATCAAAGTAAACGACTAAGAACTTTCCCAGGAAGGGTTGTAGCATATAAGTCATTATCCCTATAAAGGTGCTAGGGGCATTTGTTAAGGCAAGGCATAACTAGCCACTCGAATAGTCCATCTTGTGTCTTGAACACAATTTTCCATTCAATGTAACATCCCAAACTTCAGTCACCGAAATTCCTTTGCACCTTGTGGCATTAAAAGGAATAAATGGTGAATTATGAAGCACTTGAAATGCCCAAACAATGCAATTAGTGGCCACATGAATTTTTGCCCACAATAAGACATAAAATTTAACTTGTGTCTTCATAAAAGCCCATTATTGGAGTCTAAATTGGTTAATGGAAGAACACAATTGTTAGATCCAATATATTGTGAATTTTTGCCCAAACAAAGAAAAGGAAAGAAGGCTCAATTTAATTACAAAAAATGTAAAGGCAAAATGGTAATTTTCTAATAAAGCAAAGAGCTAATTATTTTCCCAATTAATTGAGGCTATTTTTGGCCAAATAAAGGGAAAATAAATGTTTGGGGATAAATATCCCAATTTTGGAGCAATTGTGGCCAAGTAAAATAAGTATGAAAAGTTAAAAAGTAAATATGATTGAATAATTAATTATTTGAAGAAGGGAATTATGGAAAATGCAAGAAGCAATTATTATTTCCTTCTCCTATTGTGATTTTCATTCAAATGGAAAATACGAGCAGAAAAATATTTACTTGAAAACTAATGATGCCATGTGAAATTATTTCTAGCCAAGTAAAAAGATAAAGTCATAAAAGCAAAATTCACATGGAAAAATGTCATTAGAATATATTAAACTTAAGGAAGTGGAGATGAGATATTTTTAAAACCTTCTTATCTCTTTGCTAAGGCCATAATTTCAGCCAAGTGAGAGCAATAGAGAGAGAAGAAGTGTTTGAAGAACTTCAAGAGCAAGAGAGCTCAAGAGGAAAAGATCAAAGTAAGTGGGCTTGATCTCAAGTGGTTATGCCTTCAAAATCATTAAAAACCTCTTCTAATCTCTATACCATCATGAATATCACTGTAGCAAGACAAATCAAGAGGAAAGAAAGAGAGAGAGATGGTGTTTTAGAGAGAAAAAGAGGAGAAATCAAAGGTAATCTCCAAAACCTTGTTTTCTTGTTAGATTCAAGGTTGTTATGGTTGATTTATGGTTGGTTTTGCTTGGTTTTGTAAAGTTGGAAAGCACAAACCCTAAGGGAAGGTGCTGCCCAAATTCACACTAATCAAATGGAAAGTGTAATTAAGTGATCACTACAAATAAAAAGGTATTTTATAGCAGTGATATTGTAGCGGTTATAATTACCCACTACAAATATTAACATTTGTAGTAGTTTTAACTTAAACTGTTACAAATTTGTAGCGGCAAGCTACGTGCCAAGTGGTGCGACATATTGACTGCATTTTTTGTAGCGGTTACCTAGGGAAAACCGCTACAAATATGGCGTGAATTTCCCACCAAAAATTATAGTGGTTTAATTGTAGTGGCTAATAAATAATAACCGCTACAGTTTTCACGCCACATGGTGTGCCAACAGTATAGTGGTTATTTGTAGCAGTTTGACCAATAACACTGCTACAAAATTCCAAATTTCGCGTATTTTGTAGCGGTTACTAGGTTGTAACGGCTACAGAATTTTAAAGGTCCCAAATTTGTAGCGTTCTATACCTTGACCGCTACAGAACTCTAAAGGTTTTTGTGCTTTGTAGCGGTTATCTTAGAACCGCTACAAAGTTTAGCCGCCCTAAGTTATTTGTAGCGGTTATTTCAATAACCACTACAAACGTTTCGCCTATATAAACTCACCTCCCTCTTTTATTTCTCCGTTTGGTCATTTTGTTTCCTGAAGTTTCTCTGAGTGTTTTCTTTATATTTGAGCATTCAGATGTCTGTGACAGAGTTTTTGCGCAATATTTCTTGGTATTTGTACCTGAGGTAAGGAGATAAGACGTGTGTTATTTGTATTTATATTTTTATTATATTTTTGCATAATAATGTGACTAAAATATTTTTTTTTTAATTTCCATAGTTGATATGGCTTCGAGAGAGGATAGGGGGAAGGCACCTGAGGTCCCCAGACCGATTTTACGGGGCAGCAGTAGTAGAGCAGGGGGCAGAGGGAGGGGGCTTGAGGAGGGAGGGCGACCGTGGCAGTTCAGCCCATCACCCCACAGGAGTCGGCCCTACCACAGGCACCGCAGACGATCCCACAAGAGACAACCACACCAGAGGTGCATGAGTTTAGGGGGAAGATATCAGCATCGAGGACTACGACGAGGAGGACTTTGAGATCCCAATTGGGCTTAGGGAGATGGAGCATTTTCTCGATGAGGAGGAGGCTTGGGAGCAGAACAACCCACGAGGGTCGTCTTCGCGGTCCACTGGGTTTAAGGTGCAGGTCCAAGGTAAATAATTTTTTTAATTTAACAAATATTTATTTAAATTCATAATGTTAAATTTGAATTATAATTTATCTAACGTGCGGTAAATTGTGCAGATGAGCAGGGGAACGTGTCGACGAGGAGGCTGTACGTGGCCAGTCTGAACAGCATGGACTGGACACTGCGAGTTCTAGTGCTGTGGAATGAGGGCACGGACCAGCCCATCGACAATGGGGGTCACCTATTCAACAGCTTCCTGAACGGCCTGGGCGCGAATTGGATGCGATTCCCCCTGCTCTTCAGGATGTGGAGGCAAATTCTGAAGGGGCCGAAGGACCAGGCTTGGGAGGAGGTGGTTCAGGTAATTAATAGTATTTAATTAATATTTTTTAATAGGATTTTTGTAATTATTGATATTTAAATAATTTTTTTACAGCTGCGGTTTGCCGTCCGGGCCAACCGGAAGAGGTACACCCTCGTGAAGATGGGTGACGGCTGGAGGAATAGGAGGAACTGTCTCTTCCACAGGGTGGATAAGGACGGGACGATGCCTCTGGAGCAGCTGATCGAGAGTGTCCCGGACAGCGTGCCGCCAAACGACTGGGCGAGTTTCATCCAGTTCAGGAGGAGTGCTAAGGGGCAGGTAATGTATTTATTAGATTATTTTTATATAATTTTGTAATTGTTAATTATTAAATTATAATTTAAATGTAATTAATTTTAAATTTTTTATATTGTTTTAACACATTTAATATTGTTTTTTTCTAGGCGCTTTCTTAGAGGAACACCTGGATCCGTGGGTAGCATACGATCCACCACACAGCAGGATCGAAGACCTTTGCTGTCACCTACAGCGAGCTGATAACTTTTCAAAATATCATTGACTTTTAGCTGGTTATTTCATAATAGTAATTGAATTATGTAATTGTTTTAGGAGAGGAAGGCACAGCAGGAGAACCGTCAGACGGACTATGGGGAGTTGTACACGATCACATACAGACACCGTGACGGAACTCCTACCTCTCAACAGGCAGAGGCGGCCATTGTAAGTAATTTCATTATTATAATTTTTATAAGACCAACATAATAATGAAAAATGTTAATTAGTAATTATTTTATAAAATGGCAGGAGCGGATGCAGCAGTCGCAGGCTGAGCTACGAGAGACCCAAGCTGAGGAGTCACAGGGGTCAGTGGACCCTACGGCTCCTTTGAATGTGGGTCTGGCTCAGGGCTGAGCACCCTGGACGTGTTTGGGGGATAGGGATAGGCGCTAGACCTAGCATGGTCTACGATAGGAGCGCCGCCTTTGAGGCTGGCAGCTCTAGAGGGGTCAGACATCCGAGGGACGAGTCTGTTGAGTAGCTGCGGTCAGATTTGGAGCGAACACAGGCTGCACTGGCTCAGCAGCAGTAGCAGATGCAGCTGCTGCAGCTGCAGCAGATGTGGTAGATTCAGGAGCATGCTGATTTGATCTACACTCAGCAGACGCAGTGGCGTGATATCACAAACAGCATACTCGAGCGTGAATGGAGTCGCCTGTTCCCGAACGAGCAGTATCCACAGGTTCCATATGTCCCTCGGTTCGTTGTACAGCCTCCTCCTCCTGATAATGATGATGGTGCGGTTCACTCTGCCTAACAGCCCGATCCAGCAGCACCTGATGGAGCCCCACTTTAAGGAGCACTAGATGATCAGCCCCCAACTACTTAGTTTAGGACATCTTTTTTTTTTATTTTTTGTTGAAACATTTGTAAATAAATATATATAATTTTGTATTTCTAAACTTAAATTCTTATTGTGTTTACCATAATTATATTTATATTTTTAGACTGTGTTGTTGAATTTGTGAATTAATTGCAACAATATTATTTATATTACTAAACCTAAAAAAATAAATATTATATATATATATATATTTGTAGCGGTTTACATGGAAAAACCGCTACAAATATATATAATTTATTTTTTTATATTTATAAATAACGTTCCATATTTGTAGCGGTTTAACAATAAAAACCGCTACAAATATATATATAATTTATTTTTTTATATTTATAAATAACATTCCACATTTGTAGCGATTTAACAATAAAAACCGCTACAAATATATATATATATATATATATATATATATATTTGTATAATTTAATTTTTTTTATATTTATAAATACCGTTCCATATTTGTAGCAGTTCAACAATACAAATCGCTACAAACACTAAACATTTGAATTTTAAAATTTGCAGCCTTTGTGCAAATTTGTAGCGGTTATTTATATATAACCGCTACAAATTTAAAACTAATTTTTCCATTTGATTTCCGACGGCTTTTAAATTTTGAATTTCCCACCACTTTGTGCAAAATTCCAATGGCTTGAACATTAGTAGCGGTTTTATACATATAACCACTACAAATTTGTAGTACTGTAACGGTTAGTGTAGTGGTTTTTCAACCGCTACAAAATTTTAAACGTTGGAATTTTAGAATATAAGGTTCTAGGCATTCGTCATTCTCTATTAACTCATATTCTTCTCTATACTTTCTTCTCTCTCACTAGTAGCTATGGATAAGTCATGGATCAGGTTGCCACGCAATTCTCTGGAATATTTGTACGGATTAAACAATTTCTTGGATTTCACATTCACTCACGCCAGCTGTAACGGCAAGATCATCTATCCGTGTCAGAGATGCAAGTTCAAGAAGTGCCATGCACGAAATGTTGTGAAGGAACATTTGCTTCTGAAGCCTTTCCCTGAGGACTATACGTTATGGGTAGTTCATGGTGAGAAGGCCGGCATTAGATATGATGATGCTCTTCCTCGAAGTTCTCAAGTAGGCGTTCAACTAGATGAAGATGATCTTGTGAATGAAACTGTGCATGATGCATTTGGATTTCAAGGCGACAACTTCAACGAAGAAGTGCACGGTTCTGAGCTGCTGTTTTTTATGAGGAATGAAGCAGCTCAGGATTTTTTTAGCTTGATGGATGAAGTAGATCGTCTTTTATATCAAGGTTGTCGAAAATATTCTAAATTATCTTTCTTGATCAAATTGTATCATATCAAGTGCTTGTGTGGAATCACAGATAAGGGAATGTCGATGTTGCTCGAATTATTACAAGATGTATTCCCTGACGCTGAGATTCCCATAACATTCTACGAGGCCAAAAAGATTATCAATAGGTTAGGGTTGAACTATCAAAAGATTGATGCATGCCCCAACAATTGTATGCTATATTGGGGAGATGATTCCAGTAGGGAGACTTGTAAAAGATGTCACATATTGAGGTACAAGACAATTCGAAAGGGAAAAAAGCAGAAGAAGAAACCTGCAAAGATTCTCAGGTACTTCCCTTTGAAACCTCGCCTACAAAGATTATTTATGTTGTCTAAAACTGCGGAGTATATGAGGTGGCATGCCGTTGATAAGAATGAAGACGGTAAATTAAGACATCCTCGGGATGCAGATGCTTGGACAACGTTTGACAACGACTTTCCAGATTTCGCGACTGATCCCAGAAATGTTTGGGTTGCGTTGGCGACCGACGAATTCAATCCTTTTAGGAATCTTAGCACAAGTTACAGTATTTGGCCGGTAGTCTTAGTTCCCTACAACTTACCCCCTGGATGTGTATGAAATAAAGCTCGTTCATTATGTCTATGATCATTCCAGGAAAAAAGGCACCGAGCAATGACATCGATGTGTATCTCCAACCACTTATTGTGGCATTGCTTGAGCTGTGGAATGTCAGCATGGAGACGTACGACGCTTACTGCAAAACTTTGTTCAACTTGCGTGCAACTTTGATGTTAACGATTAGTGACTTTCCTGGCCTTGGCACATTATCTGGTTGGAATGTGCATACTGGGTCGGCTTGTCCAGCTTGCAATTTTGACTCTGACGCAATGCGCCTTCCCCACAGCCAAAAGTGGTGCTTTATGGGGCATCGGAGGTTTCTCGATGGAACGCATACGTTCAGATTGCAACGGAATCGCTTCAATGGAAAACGAGAAAAAAGAGGACCACCTCAGACTTTGTCTGGTACCGATATCTTACAGCAGATTGAGCATTTTGACTTCGAGTTTGGAAAAAGTGACAATTCAGCACCAACTCACCAAAAGACGCACATGACTTCGGCACCACAGCAGTAGAAGAAGATAAGTATTTTATTCACTCTTCCATATTGAAGATCTAATTTACTTCACCACAGTCTTCATGTCATGCATATTGAAAAGAATGTTTGCGACAATGTGCTATATACGTTGCTTAATGAACCCAGCAAGAAAAAAGATCACCTTTAAACGAGGAAAGATTTACATGACATGGGAGTTCGTGAAGACGCTTGGCCAGATGAGCGTAACAAATTTCAGCCGGCAAAGTTTACCCTCACAAAACCAAACAAGGAAGTCTTCCTCATGACGTTGAAGAAATTAAAAGTTCGTGATGGGTATTCAAGCAACATTTCTCGATGTGTTGACTTGCAGGCTCGAAATGTTACTGGCTTGAGGAGCCATGACTCACATGTTCTTATGTAGCAGTTACTCCCTCTGGCTATAACGAATACACTTCCTCCCAATGTTTCAATAGTTTTGGTGGAATTTATTCTTTCTTTCAAAAGTTATGTTCTAAGGTTTTGATCATTGAGGAGCTGGATCAGCTGCAGTCCAAAATCATTCTTACGCTTTGTCATTTATAAATGATCTTTCCTCCATCCTTTTTTACTGTGATGGTTCACCTTATAGTCCACCTCGTTCATAAAACAAAGCTCGTTGGACCAGTACAATATCGATTGATGTATCCAATTGAGAGGTACTCATTTTAAATATGTGCTTTATTCTCCGTATTTAATGTTTGTTGGTCGTTCTTTTCAGCATTTAGTATCAATTTTCTCTTCTTTATTTCGTAGGTTCCTTGGGAAAATAAAATCTTATGTAAAGAATAAGTCGTGGCCAGAAGGTTCTATAGCTGAAGGCTATAGGGGATGAGGTGCTGTATTTTTGTTCAAGGTACTTTGATGATCTTGAGACGGCTTTCAACCGCCTACCTCATATTGACTATTGTTCTGAACCTGCGCCGACATCAGGAGAATTTATCCCTCGTGTTGGTAAACCAGTTTGAGCAACTAAGAACTTCAAACTAACGGCAACTGAGAAGTTGCAAGCACATAGACATGTTTTGATTAATTACACTCAAATTGAATCTTTCATACAGTAAGAACTGTACACTCATATGTTATTCTATGTCTTTCGTAACATTTCTCACTTTCATTTCACTATCACCTTTCCATTATTAATTGCAGGGAATTCAGAAGTCATGTTAAGCATCAACTCAAGATCCGTACACAAACATCCTTGAAAGTTGATAAGAGGGTCCACAGAGAATTCCCGAGCTGGTTTGCATGCAGAATACTAAATGACCAAAACCTACACTCACCAGATTTCACAGCTCTGGCAATCGGCCCTCTTGATCACGCAAAAAAGATTTACAGAATACAATGTCAATGGTTTTAAGTTTTGCACAGTTTCACGGTGTAACCCCCTGCCGTAATTAATATTCGGATTATGCGATAAAGTGAAATAGAGACCAATAGGAATCAAAACTACATTAATATCCCATCTAAATGACGGGGTTTTCACAAACACCTTTTACAATCATTTAATCCTGGTCTCGCATTCACCTTCCGAATACAATTACTACACGAAGATAAATTACATTCATTAATCAGAGTACGCAATATAATAATCCCGGCAGTTCCAGTTTCCATTTATTAATCAAGCCTCACAGGGCACATTCGCCCATACAAGCTCTCATATGGGGATTACACAACTCTTTCTCCTACATATATATATACATATCCAAATACAATTAACCATCCCAACTAAGATAACCAACTACCAACTTCAATCCTGAAGGAGTCTTCATCGCTCTTAGCTGCTCGCAATATCCTTGATCTACTACCCTGTCTGAAAGGTTAGTAGGGGAGGGTGAGATTCTAAAGAATCCCAGTAGGATAACAATATCAATATGCATGTATGATAAATGTTTAATGCATGACATGCTTGCATCACATAACTATCACAATGGCAAACCAGAAAGCTCAATGCTTCTAACAATATACCTATGGCCATAGCATAAATTGAAACATAGCTTCACATCACCCATAACCATGCAAAACTAAGACATGCATCAACACATTAACACATATATCAAATACAAGCAGAAAAGATATGTTTCCTACACTCTTTCCACGTAAGCTCCAGCTCCGGCTGCTTACAATCAGGGCGACCATCAAACCCTATAACCAAACAAGGACATAGAGTTAATCCCTTTTCCAATTCCTTAGCTTTTAGACACTTAAGTTGGTTACCATACAAGACCTTTAGGTGCCCTCAAACACCTCAATCCATAGCTCTAAAGGGTTGGAAGACTATCCCCAAAGATCCCCTTTTGAACACTTAAACTTGATATTTTTCACTGCCTCACCCGAGCACAGATGCTCTCACTCGAGCATTGGTACGGACAGCACTCGAGCACAAGAGAGAGTGAGACTGCGAGTGAGCACCCGAAAGCACACACACAGCTCACCAAGCACTGAATCACTCGAGCACAGCCATTTGCACTCGAGCACACACCTCACACCCGCGAGCACCAATATCCCGAGCATGGCAAGCTCACTCGAGCACTACCCCCAGTGCTCGAGCACTGCCCTCACAAATTCCTTCACAAATTCCTCACATTCACTCGAGCACTGGACGCCGTTCTCGAGTGATGGCACACAACTCGCGAGTGCATATTCACACTCTTGCCAAATTGCCCGCGAGTATTAACCCGAGAGCAAGCCCTACAGCTACTACCCTCTCGCACTCGAGCACGCCCATGCTCACTCGAGCAGAATCATACCTCACTCGCGAGTGAGGAAGTGCACTCGAGCACTCTCCACGAGCACCCAGGCAAAACACCAAGCAGAAAGGAAAACTCATGTCATCACTCGAGCATGTTCTTCCTGTGCTTGAGTGATAGCTCAATACTCGCGAGTGCTGGCTCACCTTCTGCCAAACCACAGCGAGTGACGACCAAAACCCAAGGGAAAAAGGAAGAATATTCGCTGCACTCGAGCATGATCTTCCCGTGCTCGAGTGATACTCATCAGAAACCCAGATCGCAGCACATTACAGCATTTCCCCAGATTTACCAAACTGATCCCAATAGGTCCTAAACTTACACCAAAACTCATTCTCACATAAAATTCCATAAGGAACCTATTGGTAACCTCAGAATACCCAAAATCATATCATAATGACCATTTCCTCATATGATCACACTAAATTCACACTTAACCCAAATTTCACTAACTTCAAATTCCAAGTTCCAAATCAATTCTAATGGCATCCAAACATCATTTGACACCATTTTTACCACAAAACACTATCATTCCACAATTGTACCAAATTAGGGCAATTACCACAATTCTCATAACTTAACCAAATAACACAATATATAGATCAAAAGGGTACAATTACTCACCTCTTCCTCTTTCTCAAAGCTAATCCTTGATTCTTCATCTTCCAAGATTCCTCAAGCTCCAAAACACATTCTTTCCCATATCTAAAACCATAGCAATGAAACTCTCATCACTATGAACATTCTTAATGAAGGGAAATCAAGCTAAAGGAGACAAGAATCAAGCCAAAACTCACCTTTTCCATTTCTCTTTCCTTCCCAAAGCTTGGCGCCACGAAGCATGAAGGAGAGAGAGAGGATGAGATCAGAATTTGGCTCCCCAACACACTCACATCCGACTTGAGAAGAGAGGAGAGAGGAAAAGCTTTGAAATCTTGACCAAGATCCAATGGTCCACCTTATGCCAAGTGTCATGATCTTGCTTTATCTTCATGAGCTCACATGCACACACATACACATGATTCCACCCTTTGATCTCTCACAAATCAATCTCAACCATTGATCTTAAAGTTACCAATGAGTTTCCTCCTCGGTAACCGATCAACTGGTCGGTAACTTTACCGTTTTGCCCTCAACCATGGCAATTCACTGGGAATCACCATCAAACTTATTTACATATTTCTTAATCCAATTTGGGATCCTGCTAAAGCAGGGCTTAACAGTCCACTAATCTCAGGCTTATTCTCTAAGCTCAAATCTCAAAATTCGGGGTATTACATTTCTCCCCCCGTTCAATAAATTTCGTCCTCGAAATTTGTCGAACCACATAAATCATAAACCTCGGATGCCTCTTCACGATGGCTTCCGATTCACAAATCATTTGATATTGGGACGGTCTCCTCTAGACCTCCCACACACAAACGATAATCCACAAATGCGATTCTCGTAAGAATCTTAACTATGAATGCAACTCAGTTGTCACAAATTGCAATCGGCCCATTTCACGATTGCCGCACAAACACAATCACTATACATTTGCTAAGTGAATGCAATCGCCTCCACATACGATTGCCACCAACCATCATCACACAACCACAATGTCGGAGGCTCTAAATCATGAGCCATCATAAGATCTCAGCAGTTGGGCAACATAGGCCACCACTCTGCTTAACTCAATCTAGTTACCCCTTGCGGGAGTAACCCCAAAACACTACAACATCAATACATCAAATGATAGTCTCAGCTGTATACATAAACATTCAGCCTTTGCTATATCCACTTTCACTGCTTTACCCTCACCCATACACCCACCAGTAACTCTACTAGTGGTGACCGGAATTCTTTGGGTATTCACAACAATCACATTGCCGTAGCAAGTTTCACAGCATTACCCTCACCCATCCATGGCTTTTGGGTCTCAATCACAATATCATATTGCAAGAATACCTCGGCTTCCGCCGCTTGCACAAATACGACAGCTTCCCGTTGTCTCACAAATACACATTGCCCTTCTGGCATTCACGTCATAGTTCACATTCGCAACAACAAACATCGCAGATTCTAATTTTACGCACCGCTTTTCGGCCTGGGGTCAACACCGGTGCAACCAACGTGGTGGCTAGCCAGGTTGGCCATGCCGGGGTAGTGCCCTCAGAATAGAGAACCCCCGATCATGTAGTCAAATTAACCATCAGCTGAATTAGCTCTGCTCTACTACACAACTATACCCCATTCCCAGCTTGTTCACAATTGTCACCGATTCACAATCACACTCCACCCTCATCCCCTTTCTCCGCCGGGAAGACACACAGTCTTTACCCGAACCGTTGTTAGCTACTGAGGGACTGTTGGTATGGCAGTGCACACATATAGCCATTCAGGCTCACAATAGTAGATCCACAATCACACCCTACCCTCATCCCCTTTCTCCGCCAGGAAGACACAAAGTCTTTACCCGAACTGTTGCTAGCTACTCAGGGACTATTGGCGTAGTGGTGCTCACACATAGCCCTTCGGCTTCCACATCACACTCCACCCTCATCCCCTTTCTCCGCCGGGAAGACACACAGTCTTTACCCGAACCGTTGTTAGCTACTCAGGGACTATTGGCATGGCAGTGCATACACATAGCCTTATAGCTCATATAGCTATCCGGCTTTCGCAAATGGCCCGTCGGCCTTCACAAATAGCCTGTCCCTCGTATCACCACCGCCCCGAAGGCACGGTCCTCCCACTGTGTGCCATACACACCCCCAGTGGACCGCAGGTGAAAGACATCACAATATACAATCACGACAAGCTGGAGTCGAGTATATTCATCCACAATGCCTTTTGCACTGCAAATTTCTTTCATACCGAGATCCTCCAAGACTCCCGCCTCGCACAATTTCATGGCCCTGAAGTTCCACTTCCTGAAGCCCTTACTAGCACATTGCACTTTCTGCAAATTTGAGCTTCTGTTTCGCGCACGCGTCGCCTTTACCACGCTTCCGATGCACACTCTGAGGTCTTTTTCCTCATCCAAGCTTTCACAATGTCAGGGTGACTCAATAGGAGTCTCATAAGAATCTCCCTCTACCCTTGACCACCCTCACAATCTGCATTCATCTGTGCCAAATCTTGGTCTGATTCAACTCGAATCATTTACAGCCATAACCAGCACTTCGTTGGGATCCCATACTCCCAACGTTCCCAGAGCTCTATTCTACGATTCAACGTCAAGATAATTGCTCTCTACGGTTCGTTATCAAGGCGGCTGCACTCTAGGGCTCATCGTCACAGTGACTCCACTCTAGGGTTCATCGTCATGGTGGCTCCACACTACGCTACTGCACACGATGCTTCACTCAGTCACCTGACTGGTCAGCCCCTTCAGTCAGAATTTTTCGTAGGTAGCCCTTCCCAATCAGATCTTACCGTAGGTAGCCCTTTCCGATCAAAATTCCCCGTAGGTAGCGTTCTCCGATCCAAATCCTCCGTAGATAACTCTTTCAAATTCAAATTCTTCACAGAATCACTTTCCCTTGTGCTAGATTAACACTAGCAACTTCAGGATACCTGATACACATTTCAATCCAATCTAGTACTATACTCTGGTACCACAGACCATCAGGGTCAAATCAACTTCCTAAGAACCAGCCCAGCTATTGAGTCTGATCCTTGGATCACGATTCA